>JASCZW010006730.1:0-84596 GCA_034211315.2 Aedes japonicus
CTGAATCAGATACTTAATGTGCTTTCCCCAGGTGCATTTAGAATCGAAACCAGACCCCTAGGTATTTATAAGACAAACTTTGAGTTATTGTTTTTACCCATGAGTTGAAGCAGTATTTGTGCTGGATTCACGCTTCCTAGAAAAAACAACTAACTCAGTTTTCTCCGAAGAGAATTCGATACCCAGCTTTACAGCCCAGTGTAGACAAATTGTTCAGAGTATCCTGCAACGGTCCCTGCAAGTTGTTCGCCCCTGGTTCTACAATTGAAACAACGGCGTCATCCGCAAGCTGTCTTAGCGTGCAATTTTCCATGAGGCAGCTATCGATGTCTCTGACATAAAAATTATAAAAAGGGGGCTTAAACAAGAGCCCTGGGGAGACTCCTTGTAGCTAATTCGTGAAGTTGTCGAAGACACAACAAACATAAAGCTCATATGTTTCTCAGACAACAAATTGTACAAATAGTTGTTTAGTAATGGTGAAAGGCCACACTCGTGGAATTTGTCTGAAAGGACGTCTACACAAACTGTATCAAAAGCACCCTTAATGCCCATGAAAACTGAACCCATTTGCTGATTTTGTGCATAGGCCAGCTGTATTTCTGTTGAAAGCAGCGCAAGACAATCGCTCGTTCCTTTGCCTCTGCGGAAACCAAATTGAGTATGAGATAGAAAGCCATTAGATTCAATTCATTTGTCGAGCCGATGGAGAATCATCTTCTCTAGCAGCTTCCGTTACACGACAACATCGCAATTGGACGATAAGAGTTGTAATCCGACGCGGCTTTCCCGGGTTTTTGTATAGCTATAACTCTAACCTGCCTCCATTCATCCGGAACAATATTGCACTCCAGGAACCGTTCAGCAAGCGCCTCTTTACGACGTCTGGGAGGTTTTCCAACAGGTTAAACTTGATTTTATCCATTCCTGGCGCAGAATTATTGCATGAAAGAAGAGCAAGAGAGAATTCAAGCATAGAAAAGGGCGCATCCAATTCGTTACGATTGGTTTGAGTATCGCGAGTAATTCGTTGCACCGGAACCGAATCTGGGCACACTTTCTTAGCGAACGCGTAGACCCACCGGGAAGAGCTTTCCTTGTCTTCATTCACCGACGACGCATTTCGCATTCTTCTCCCGACGGTCCAAAAGAGTTCTCATCGACGTCTCACGCGATAGCTCTTCGACGAAGTGACGCCAATATCCGCGTTTCTTGGCTTTGGCGAGGCTCTTAAATTTACGCTCGAAGAGCAATGTACCGCTCGTAGTTATCTCGCGAACGCGCTTCCGATATGCTTTAAACGCGGCGGATTTTTCACGGTAGACTTCAGTACATTCGTCGTCCCACCACGGAGTGGGCGAACGTCGGCGAATTGTTGATCCTGGTACCGGTCTGCGCTGTGCGTCGATCGCACATTTGAGGATTAACCCGGATAAAAACCGATACTCTTCCAACGGAGGAAGGACTTCGACCGATTGCTCGCCATCGATGATCGCTTCATCGAATTTACCCCAGTCTATGCATTTCGTGAGGTCGTACGCAATGTCGATCGAGCGAGATTGACACGAACCATTGGTGATTGAAATTTTGATAGGCAGGTGATCACTACCATGGGGATCTTGAATCACTTTCCACGTGCAATCCAATGATAGTGAATTCGAACAGATTGAGAGGTCTAATTTGCTTCCAGGGTTTGGAGGTAGAGCCACGCGTGTTACTTCCCCAGTATTCAAAATAGTCAAGTTGAAGTAGTCCATGAGGTCTAGTATCAATGCAGAACGGTTGTCGTTGTACGGTGACCCCCAGGCTGTACCGTGAGAATTAAAATCTCCTAATATCAACCGTGGCTCTGGCATTGCGAGGCAAATAGTCGAAAGATCCCTGCGGGATATTGCCGTATTCGGCGGCAGGTATATGCTGGCTATACTAAAACTTTTGCCACGAATAGTCACTTGGCATGCGACTACTTCAGGGCCTGTCATCGAGGGGAGATCCATTCTATAAAAGGAGTCCCCAATAGCACTCCTCCATATGAGTCCCCTCGATCCTGCCGAATAATGTTAAAATCGTGGAAATAAAAATCTTTATCAGAAGAGAGCCATGTTTCACAGAGAGTAAATACGTCACAATGCGATTTGTGAACTAAAAACTTAAAAGCGTCCAAATTTTTTAGAATACTTCTACTGTTCCATTGTAGTACTTCGATCATATCCCCGACCTCATTGGATAAATTATCCATCGAAAGATATGATTGAATCAAGAAGAGGCCATTTTGAAGACAGTTTCTTTAGAAGAGGTTTTACAAATGTAAGGATCATGTTGATGAGGTTCCTCGTTGTCAGTGAGACCTCGAAAATGGTGAAGATGAATTCCACAATCCCAGAAAGAGACATTTTTTCGGAGTTTTCGACTTGACACGGTTGAGATTCCGGATGCCTTGGTAGTTGGCGTTCTGGGCAAAAAACTGGAACAACTGTGGTTTTAGATGTTCCCGGAAGTGGCGGAAAGTCACCAGCCAGTGGTTTAAAACCTGGAGGAGAAACTTTTTTTGTATTGCCACCACTTCTTAAATTGTTCAGAGGAGGGTGAGGTGCAGGGTTGCGGCTTATCATTTTTGACTCAGGCATATTCATTTGCCAATATCTCCTTTCAGAGGGTCGATTTGATAATATGATGTATGATGAACTTATAGTGCATGAGTAGACCTACAACTTTGTCTAACAGTACATTGCTCTAACTCCTATATCTTCGACATGAGAGCGTATATTCACAGTGATCTTCACGATGATAATCGCGTGATCTTCACCGCGAATATCATCGCGAAGATCACTGCGAATATACGCTCTTATTCCTCAGATATAAGAGATAGAGCTATGTATTGTAAGACCAAGTTGTAGGTCTACTCAAGCACCATAAGTTCATCATACATTTTATTTTGAAATTGAGCTTCTGAGAAGAGCTATCGGCAAATGAATATGGATAAGTCAAAAATGATAAGCCGCAACCTTGGTGAGGAGCCTGTTCTACAGTCAACGCGTTTTGAGATGCTTGCTGACGGTGCCGTTGACGTCTTGCTGTAGCGCGCTTTCTCTTCGCTCCCGTCTGAACAACAGAGTACTCCTCAGCATCCGCAAAGTCTGAGCCCTGATCATCTATGGGCAGGGAAGAAAATATATTGTTGTCTGGTTGGGCTAGTGGAACAGCGGCCGGTGGGATCTTTTTAAGAATCTCTGCATAAGACCGCTTCGACCGCTGCTGCAGCGAACGAAGTTGGTGTTTCTCCCGCTCTATATACTTCGGGCATACAGCGAGATCATGTGGAGCTTCCCCACAGCATATACACTTGGGGTCCGTACTGCAAGGACCCTCCACATGTTGCTCACCGCATTTGCCGCATCGTGCTTTGTTACAGCAGTAAGGTGCAGTATGACCCAACTGCTGGCACTTGTCACAGTGCGTGACCGTCGGTACATAGAGGCGAACAGGTAAACGAAGCTACCCCAACACGAGGAAATTCGGCAGGGCAGCTCCAGAAAAGATTACACGAATCGAGTTTGAGGGCTTTTTTGTGCCATCGGATGACACATGGTTCATTTGCCTGACATCAAGTACCTGAACTGATGGAACGGCACGATTTTTGAACCCACCAGTTCCATGGGACTTGATGACAGCGCACGGCAAAAACGGTTCGGTGACCACTCCGGCTATTTCTACTACGTGCGAGGGAAGATACACGTGGTATTCTAGAGAAAAAAAGCTATGAGGCGACAATCCTGTTAGCTTCTTCACGATCACTTAGAGTGATGCGAAGCTTACTGCGACTGGGAGAGGTGTTATATCTTGAATGCTCCGACATGACTTTGCCAGATCTTTTTCTATTTGAAATTTGTTCAAAGGTTTACTTTTGGGCCGAAAAAAAACCAAAAAAGGACCTTTAGATCCGGCTGGATAAGCTTTCCGGCGGGAGAGCTCGGAGGAGGATGAACCAGAAGGTGCTTTAGTTGGTGTTGGCTCCGAACCTTTTTCTGTCTCCATTAATGGTAAATGGGGAAAAGGTAACAGAATGGGAGGAATATCATCATCCGAACAATCAAACTCCTCCGAGCCCCAGCTCGGATTATTTTCATCCATCGTGGGGACTTAGAACGCCCACGAGGATAATTAAATAATTGTGCTCAATTCAATATCAGGAAAAAAAATCAAAATTTACTAAGAAATATAATATAAAAATGTAGGACACAGTAAGAATGTTTGTAACTTACACGTGAATTAGTTATTTGTTTACTTAATGTGATTATATTTTCCTAAAACATGCTCAAAAAAATCCACATACACAGCTCCTATCACAGAGAGAAAAAAAATCTAAAATTAATAAAACGAGATCCACTTATAGGTGGATTAATCAACCAATAATTAACCAAAAAAAAAAAAACTTATAGAATACTAATAAATTTTAAGAAAGGTTTCCTGTTATCTGGGAGGATTAATCAACAAGAAAAATTTCAAACCCAAGAAAAAATAATAAAACATGTATGTACAAAAAAAAAGGAAAAAAATTTTTTAGATAAATAAATGAGATAATTTTTACTGGTGAGGTATTTCTGCCTGCTAGGGGGATTGTCCTCTATCGTCAGAGAGTAGTGGAGCAAAGTGGAAATAAAAAGAAATGTTTACCTATTGTTACACTTTGGTATGATGCGGCTGCTAGGTATCGGTCTGCACACAGGCTTTTGAAAAGCCTCCGGGTGGAACAAAGCCTCGATCGACGCGATGGAATGGTGCGGTGATGACGAGATGTGATGATGATGATGATGATGGTGATGGTGATAGCCGCCGTAGGGGAGAACAAAATTCTTCTCCCTTTCGGTGTCGATTACGGGTCGTTGGATGGTCCTTCACAAGGCTCGCCTGTAAAGGCCACTTCCTTCGTCCGAACGTCGCACTGTGGCACTATTTAACCGGCTGCTACACTAGCCTTAGTGCAGAGAAAAAAAAACCACGATCGTGGGAAAAAAAACCAAAAAACCAAAACGTATTTCGATTGCGGAGCTAACTGAGTTATGACTTGCACACTCGAACGTTCGACAAGGAATGGACGCAAGTGTGTTTAAGAAGGAGCAACCGTCGGTGCTGGTTTCACGATTTTCTCGGTTGATTGGTGAATTCCGGTAGGAAAAAAAGTTCCGTTGGAAAGTGTCGTGTATAAGTTCAGTGTTGTATTGCATGTGAATTTCCCACTGATAGGTGCGGTTTCGTGTCGAAAAATGCGATGAAAAGTGCAGATGGAATCCGTATCGCGGAACGTCGCGGAAACCCTTCGGCGAAGATACGTGCGCAACGGGCGCTGGCTCGCGAGTTGCGTCTTCCTCCTCCGACACCGACAAATTCTCCGGAAATCGACGATACGACGGAGTGCTCTGTCCCGATCGCTAGTGACACCGTGGCCGGTTTGAAAGCCAAGCTCGGGTTAATTTATACCTGCTTTCCGGAAAATCCTACTCCCGCTCCTAGGAACAAAGCCTCGATCGACGCGATGGAATGGTGCGGTGATGACGAGATGTGATGATGATGATGATGGTGATGGTGATAGCCGCTGTAGGGGAGAACAAAATTCTTCTCCCTTTCGGTGTCGATTACGGGTCGTTGGATGGTCCTTCACAAGGCTCGCCTGTAAAGGCCACTTCCTTCGTCCGAACGTCGCACTGTGGCATTTGTGTGCTTTCCGGAATCGTACAAACGGCTGGGCACGAAGGAAAAATTAGTTCTGTTATTTGCGGAAAACTTTCGGTGGCAGAACAAGGAAAGGTTCCCGCACCGGAAATTGTTGACACATGCGTTGCCGAACGAGTGCGGTGTTCAGAAGTTTGCGTGCACGTCGCTGAAGCCATCGGTTTTCGGTGTAAAGTGTAATTAAGGATCCCATATGTCAAAAACATCAGCAAATCGTTTAATAGACAAGCTATTGACGAAAGAGAGGGTCCACGGGAAGAGTTTCTCAATGTAAATTGGGACCTGGTGTATTGTTCAGCTTAAAACAATTTATTTCTACCAAATTTTGAAGACAATATCTAATATTTCTCTATTTCTTAAAACGGACCCATCCGGAGTTGGATACAGGCAACTGATGTAGTAAGTGCTCTCAAGGACGTGGAGCAAGATAGGCAATTGTTACCCATTGTATCTATATTAATAAAATTTATTTTTAATAGGTTTGCTTCAACCATCGGTTGAATCGGTTGTGTCGATACTTTGTTCCGCAATATTTTGTTATCGGGCGTAGCGTTTTGTCTATTGTTTCGGCTGCCTATTGTTCGTTGCGCGAATGACCGAGTGATCATCAGAAGTCGTGGTTCGCCGGGTCAGATCGGTCGGTGGTGAGGTACATAATAAATTGTGATCTGAATTATTCGTTCGCCATGCTCGTCGGGCCACACTATGGTATCAGCTACTCGGTAATTTATCGGCATGCAAAAAAGGAAATTCCTTCAAACCCCAAGGCGGACAAACTTGCCTTTCTGAATCCGACGAAGCCTTGCTGGTGCAAAGGCTGAAACTGTGCTCGGAATGGGGGTATCCCGTAGATACCTGGATGTTACGCCTCATTGTTCAAGAATATTTAGACAGAACCGGAAAGAAAATTACAAAATTCAAACGAAATCTACCAGGACCGGATTTTGTTTATTCCTTTTTAAGAAGGCATAAACGGGAGCTGTCCTACAGGATGTGCCAGAACATCAAAAGGAACCGGTGTGCCGTTTCAAATAAAATCGTCAACGAGTACTTTGACAGTTTGCACAAGGAACTCCAGGATGTTCCTGCTCCCAACATCGTAAACTACGATGAAACGAACCTATGTGATGACCCGGGAAAAAAGAAGGTTATTACAAAACGTGGCTGTAAGTACCCGGAGCGTGTTATGAATAATACTAAAGCGTCTGTTTCGGTGATGTTTAGTGCGGCAGGAAACGGGACAATATTACCTCCGTATGTCGTGTACAAGGCTCTTCATTTGTATAATTCATGGACTGAAGGTGGGCCACAGCACTCTAGATACAATCGTTCAAAGTCGAGTTGGTTTGATTGTTCTTCTTTCGAAGACTGGCTGTCTACAATCGCAATTCCCTATTTGAAGAAGCAAACGGGAAAACGAGTTTTGATTGGAGATAATCTTGCCTCGCATTTAACGCTAAAGGTCATTGTGTTGTGCTCCGATAACGACATCAGTTTGATCTTTCTCCCAGCCAACTCAACCCACTTAACACAACCACTAGATGTGGCATATTTTCGTCCGCTCAAAACTGCTTGGCGTAAGATCCTTGAAAAATGGAAATTGTCCCAAGGAAAATACGAAGCGTCTCTACCAAAAGACAGATTTCCAAGGCTTTTGAATCAGTTGATGGATGATATCAAGAACCAAGGACCAAAAAATGTTCGAGCAGGCTTCAGAAAATGTGGAATAGTTCCGTTGGCTAGATCGACAGTGCTACGGATGTTACCTACAGTACCGAACCCTGGAGACGGTCAAAAGTTTGACGAGAGTTTAATTTTTTTGCTACGAGATGCTCGGTATGGACCAACACAGGCGTCTACTATTAGAGAAAAACGATATATTGTTTCGGAAGATCCAGACCGGTAGAAATGATCGACGCACCACCGATTCCATCGAATCTTAATGAAGAAAATGTAAGAACATATCCCTTTGTAAAGTTTACCTACTCCAAGTAATGAACCGGCATAACTTATTCTTTTTGATATTGTTCAACTTTTTTTCGATCATTGTTATTTGCTTTTACATTATATTATCAATAAATCTATTCAAACTGTTTTGTTTTTTTTTTTAAGGGAATACTTAGAATTTTCTTTACAACTATAAAAAAAACATATTGGAAAGTGTTTCTATTCGCCCCATTTAGGGGCGGTAAGCGGTCGAGAGTTGAGAACGGCTTCGATTTCGGCCAGGATCGTACAGAGTTCCTCGAAGGTCAGACTGGTGTTGCCGACGACACGTTTCAGATGGGTTTTGGCCGACTTCACGGCCGCCTCCCACAAACCACCAAACTCAGGTGCGTCTGGCGGGATGAAATGCCACTCAATCTCATGGTTGAGGCAGAACGATGCGATGGTCTCAACGGTTTGCTGGTTACGAAACTGCTGGTAAAGGTGGTTCAACTCGTGGTTAGCTCCATGAAAATTGGTTGCGTTGTCCGAATGGATTTCGTGGACCATTCCACGGCGTGCGATAAAACGTCGAAGGGATACCATAAAAGCATCGGTGCTCAAATCGGATACGCCTTCCAAGTGGACGGCTTTGGTGGCCATGCAAACATAGACGGCCACGTACGATTTCACCAGAGTTGGTCGGCGTGTTCCTTGCTTTGTCCAGAAAGGCCCGGCGTAATCCACACCGGTCACGGCAAATGGGGGCGACGGCACTACTCTCGATGCTGGCAGGTTTCCCATCAATTGGTTGGGTGTTGTTGGATTGGTCCGGAAGCATCTCACGCACCGACGTGTGATTAACCGGATGGTGGATCGAGCGTTCAGTAGCCAGTACCGTTGTCTCATGGCATTTATCAGGCCCGTTTGCCCAACGTGGAGTAGCTCAACGTGCATCTGTTGAATCAGTAGTCGTACCACCGGATCCTTATCCGGTAGGATGATTGGATGACGGCTCTCGAAGGGTAACTGAGATCGGTCCAACCGACCACCTACTCGAAGCAATCCGTCGTGGTAAATCGGTCGGAGGTTTCCGAGTCTCTTGCAGGGCTCGTTAGCCCGAACTCGCTTGATCTCGTCGGCGAAATATACATGCTGCACAACATGCAAGATGGCTTCAGTTGAACGGCGTAGTTCACGGACAGTCAAATGAGGGCTTCGCTCACGTTCGGACGGATTCCTTTTGCGGCAGTTGGTTACGAATCGCAGGACATAACCCACAACTCGTTGAACCTTGCGGAAGTTGCTAAACTTGTGGAAAAACGATATAAGGTCCTTACTCACATCGGGTACAGCTACCAGGGATTTAAGTTCCGGAAGCTCGTCGTCTGGAACTTCGTCGGGGGTATCTGCGTCGTAATTTACACTCTGGAGGAGTTCACGTCCATTCCATCAAAGGCTGTTGTTCTTCAGGGACTCAGTAAGTTGGCCGCGGGAAACGATATCGGCTGGATTACTTTGGGACCGGATATACTCCCACCGATATTCACCGGTAAGTTCTTGAATTACAGCGATTCGATTTCGGACGAACAACTGCAGCTGGTTGAGGGGTTTCTTAATCCATGCTAGCACGATAGTACTGTCGCACCACAGCACAATACTCCGGAACGACATATCCATAGCTGGAAATACCTTCTGCACCAACCGGGTTAATAGCAGAGCTGCGCACAGCGCCTTCCGTGGGATGGGAGCTCTTTAAGTGGGGCCAACTTCGACTTGCTGGTAAGAAGACGGAGCTTCGCAGAACCGTCGACAAAGATGCTTCGCAGATAAATGCAGGCTCCGTACGCCTTGTTGGATGCATCCGAAAAGCCGTGCAGCTCGTATGTGACCGCGTTGTCGAATGTCACACGCCTTGGAATTTCGATTTCGTGAAGATGCGATAAAGAAACTTGGAGTTCTTGCCACTGCTGTGCTGTATCGTCGTCCACCGGATCGTCCCAACCGGTCTTCAGATGCCACAACCTCTGCGCCAAGAGCTTCGCCAGCACAATAACAGGTGAAACCAATTCCAAGGGGTCGAAAAACTTCGCGATCTCCGAGTACATCATCCTTTTCGTGGGTCGTTGGGACGTTGTTGGATTTGGACGATAGGCGATGAGCATCGCGTCAGCTGATGGATCCCAAACTAAGCCAAGCACTCGAATGGCCTCATTCACTCCATGCTCTTCTAACGTGACCTTCTTCTCTTGTTCTTCTATGGGGATGTGCTCTAGGAATTCTTACGAGTTTGAGCACCACTTGTGTATGGGAAAACCTCCACGTCCAAGGAGTTGCTTCAGTTGTTGTTGCGCATCGATGGCGGCTTCCACCGAGTCAGCACCAGAGAGTACATCGTCCATGTACGTCTCTTCCTTCACTATGCGAGCGGCAACAGGAAAGTCCTTTCCATCTTCTTCTGCGAGCTGCACCAAACACCGCGTTGCTTGGTACGGTGCCGATGCTGTGCCGTAAGTAACGGTACAAAGTTCCAGAACTCGGATGGGTAAAGATGGGTGCTCTCTCCAAAATATTCGCAGGAACAGGCGATCCGAAGGGGCTTCGAGTATTTGACGATACATTTTGGAAATGTCTCCTGTGAAGGCAACCTTGAATTTCCGGAACCGTAGCGTAATGTGATGCACGTCGTTCTGCAGTACCGGACCAACTTGCAGTACATCATTCAGGGACAGTTCCGATGGTGATGTCTTGGCGCTTGCGTCGAACACGACACGACATTTCGTGCTCGAGCTAGATGGACGCAAAACTGCGTGATGTGGCAAATAGTAGGCTTCCTGGGGGTTTTGATCTTCGGATTCTTTGATCTCGCGGCAATGGCCGAGAGCCTCGTAATCTCGGATGAAGTTCACGTATTGCGCCTGCAGTTCAAGATCACGGACCAGTCGCCTTTCTAATATCAGGAACCTCTTCAGCGCTAGGGGGCGAATGATTATCCTTGAACGGCAGTTTCACAATGAAGCGTCCAGTTTCGTCTCGCTGGTATGTGGAAAGGAAGTGTTCTTCGCATGCTGCTTCTTCGGCCGACAGCTTAGGAACGTCCGGCACCTCCTCAATCTGCCAGAACTGGTGCATTCTTTCCTCGATTTCTTGAACGGATGCGTGGGAGTATTGAAGCGAAACATTCGACACGGGCGGGTCGATGATGACACCAGCTACGATCCACCCCAAGTAGGTATCTCGCAACTGTGGAAGGCCTTCGGCTAAGCTCAACTTACCAGGTTTCAGGATGTCGAAAAAGAGCTCGCCACCGATCAGCATATCCACCTTATCGGGCGAGTGGAACTGGGGATCAGCTAGCGTAACCTCTTTAGGGATAGTCCAGTTGGAGATGTCGATCTGGGATGTCGGAATCGTACCGGTCACTTTTGGAGTAACCAGACACTCGATGCTTGCGTGGAAACTGGACACACGGGAACGAAATTTGACGACCACCTTTTCACGGGCTAGGGATCGCAGGGCGTTGATGCCAACGATTGGAACATTGGCTGGTTTCTTTGTGACACCAAGGCGGTTGGCCATCTCTTCCGTCATGAAGTTAACTTGGGACCCATTATCTAGAAGGACTCGGCACGGGTGTGGTTGATTTTGTTTATCGAGGACCTGCACTACTGCAGTTAATAGCAACACCGTCTTCGTGGATTGAACGAAATTCGACGAACAGGTTGTGGACACTGGCGGGTCCAAAGGGTTGGATATCTGCACCGCAGTCAGTTGACTCGGCGCGGAAGGATCCAATGGCGGGCTTGCTATCGTCTCTGCAGGAATCGAAACGTTCGATGTGGTTTCTCGGCTGGGTGCTCCATCCTCGTGAAGCAATGTGTGGTGTCGGCGTTGGCACTTGAGGCACGTCTTGTCGGAAGGGCATTGCTGGCATCGATGTCCTTTGCGAAGGCAGTTGAAGCAAATTCCAGCAGCTCGGATCTTATCAATTCTCTGGCTGGGGGTGAGGTTGGACAAGACCGAGCACTGGACGTTGCGATGGGAACCGCTACAAATTTCACACACGCTCGTCGGTTGTGATGGGTTGGTCGATGAGGCGTGGCTCTTTTGAGGCTGAATCTTCGATGGTGGAATGGCTTGCTTCGGTTTTGATGGTTTAGCTGGAAACGCTGTCTCACAATTCTCGAGGATTTGGCACTTCGACTTCAGGAAGGCGATGGTCGAATCGTATTTGGGAAGCTCTCCTTTCTTCTGGGTCCCTTCCCAGGATTTGCGGGTTGATTTGTCGAGTGCAGAGACAATCTGGTACACTACCATGTGCTCTGATACTCCAGTGATCTGCTGTTCGAGGAACTTCAGGCTCTCGACATGGTGAATAGCTTCGGTAAGCAGAGCTCTTGTTCCTTATGGGATTCCGACGACATTTCTCGAAGGGAAAACAAACCACAGATGTGGGTTTCTACAAGCAGGCGCTTGTTTTCGTAGCGATCCTCCAAGATGCTCCAAGCTTTTTTTTAGTTTCCGTCCCTCAGTACGTTGGTATCCAGTACACCCGATGCATTTCCGATAAGCGCTTTATCGAGGTGGTACAGTTTTATGGCGTCTGTATCCCCCGAATGTGCCATCAGGTCTTGGAAGACGGCTTTGAATTTTGGCCACCCAGAGTAGTTGCCACCGAATGTCGGAATCGGTGCTCTGAGTGGCTGCTGTTGGATGACCACCGTCGGTGTGACACTCGGACCAGGCTGTGGTGCTGCATTAGTTTTTGCCTCTAACAGCAGCTCTTCGACGGCATTCGACACGGTATAGAAAATGTCCTCGAAGCTGGTATATTCCTCTTCCTGGTCGTCAATGGCTTCGTCTGGCACCAGTGTCAGCACCTTGTTTTGAATTCCACTATATTCGGCATACGTAGCGGACAGGCTCTTTGAGAGGACGGTCAGTTGTGCCAATCCAAGCGACTCGTCGTTGATGATTGTTCGTTGGATCCGGACTACTTTCTTTTTAGTTTGAGTCCGTTGGCGGTACAATCCCTGCAGCTGTTTGATGGTGATGTTATCCATTGGGACCACACTGTCACCGAATCCGTGGAAGGATGGAGAACTATGCGGTGGAGTTGCTTGGGGCACGATTTCTTGTTGCTCGTCGTCGGTGTTTTGTTGTTGCTCGCCCTCAGCGCTTTCTTGACGGCTGTCGTGGGGTGGCGAATGTTGCAACGGCATTTTCACTTTTTACTCACTACGCGTTGTTTTCACACGCACAAATTTGTTTTCATTTTTCAAACGTTTATAAACGCGCACTCACTAACACTGTTTGTTTCGCGCTCTAGTCGCAGATGTAGCAGCAGGAGCAGAGCAGTTTTTTCTCGGTTGGGTACAGCTTTCGCTCAACGGGAACGATTGCTATCGGCTTCACTTGGCGGGGTTGGCTTCGGGTAAGTTTTCACAGCGAAAACTTCTTCGGATTGGCTCGTGATCCGGTTCGGGATGGACCAGAAAATGTTCGCACTGGAACGGTCTGGCAGGCGGAGTGGACTGTATTCGGCAGGTTCGTATGGAGGTACCAAGCGTCAATCTGGATCAACTCTTTAGAGCTCTGAAAAGAGCTGACTGACGTTGTTCCCAGCCACAGAGGGAAACGGTTGGGAATGATGAAAACAGCAGGTTACACCAAACAACTCTTTATTTTCTTTTTCCTCTCTATTACTGCTTCTGCTGCTGCTGCTAACGGGTGCGCGGTTGGGATAAAACTGATACTGTGCACGCTAATCCGTGCCGCTTATATAGATGGAGCGCTCAGTGCGCTGTGATGTGTTGGTTGCTGATTGGTGGACAGGCTTATGGATGGTAGTAGAGGTGGTTGGTTGGCGTCGTTCGTTTTGGTGCTTGAGTCTTGCATGATGCTACTTTCGGCGTAGACGGAACAGTGCCCACCTCTTCGTTTTTTCAATTTCTCTCATTTACTTGGTTCAAATTAAAGTAAACACAGTGTAGTGTTTTTTTCTTATTTTATTTTTTATATTATTTTTAAGTTTCACTTATGGAATGCTGAAAAAAAAGGAGTTTTACTTAAATAAAAAAAAACAATTTGTGTTGAAAAAAAAACAGTGACAAAATAAAGTGCCCACTTCAAAAATCGATATGTTTTCGATAAGTTTCCATTGGAAGACCCCTCGATTGTTTGTTTTGAGCAAACGGCTCAACCTGGTGCATTTGTATACGTGATCGCATTTGATTCAATTGAAAAAAATGGAGAACGCAGTGCTTTCGTGTATCCGAAAATTGGCCCTTGTGTATCCGAAAATTGGTCGTTCGTGATGTGCAAAACGGTGAATCGCACCGGGCTGTCGCTAAGAAGTACAGTATCAGTAAGGCAGCGGTCGGTAAAATTTTTCAAGCTTAAACCGTTTGGATCAGTGGTGATCGCCTGGCAGAGGCAGGAAGCGGAAAACGGATGCGAGAACGGACACCAAGATCATGCGCGAAGTCAAGAAGAACCCGAAGTAACTGTCCGCGATCCAGAAACCTTCTGTTATCAGTTTCCGGTCGAACTGTTCGTCGCCGTCTCGTAGCACCGAGGCTGAATAGCAACTTGCCGGAAGCGCCCATTTATCAGCGCAACAAAGCCAAACGGCTAGTATGCTAAGGAGCCTGCTGATAAGCCCCTAGAGTTCTGGAAAACGGTTCTCTGGACGGACGAATCAAAATTCGAGCTGTTTAACCGAAAGCGGCGGGTTCGTGTTTGGTGCAGATCGGGAGAGGAGCTTCAGGAGCGTCACATCCAAGGCACGATGTAGCATGGAGGAGGAAATGTGATGGTCTGGGGGTGTTTTTTCGTGGGGTGGAGTGGGAAGCATTGTGAAAATCGACGGGATAATGACGGCAGATTCTTACATCAACATCCTGCGAAAAAATCTGGAGGTTTCGCTGATCCAGACGGGTATTGAAGAGTAGTTCGTATTCCAGCAGGACAACGACCCGAAGCATACTGCCAAGAAGACCAAGTCTTTCTTCCGGTCTTGTCGGATCAAACCGCAGGAATGTCCTCCACAAAGCCCGGACCTCAATCCCATCGGGAATTTGTGGGCGATTCTCGATGCCAGGGTTGACAAAACTGGTGTTACCAATACAAATAACTATTTTGAAGCCCTGGAGCGCGCCTGGGAAGAGCTAGATCCACAGCACCTAAAGAACCTGGTCGAAAGCATGTCGAAGCGCCTGTAGGAGGTCCTGAAGGCCATAGGAGGACACATAAATTATTGAATGCTTTTATTTTACTTTAATTTACTTCTTTTTTTTCAGTATTCCATAAGTGAAACTTAAAAAGAATATAAAATATAAGATAATAAAAATAAATACAGTGTGTTTACTTTAATTTGAACCAAGTGAATGAGAGAAATTGAAAAAACGATGAGGTGGGCACTTTATTTTACCTATCAGTGTACAACGAAGTTGAATTATCGACAACAATCGGAACCGTTCAACTGGAGGTTGATACCGGACTGTTATGGTCCTGGATAGTCAGCTGGCGTAGAAGAAATGTAAGTAATAGTATAAATATGCTTGATATTTGATGAAAAATACATATTTTGCTCCTTCTAGGGTCTTGATAACGTGACACAAGTCAAGAAAAAGG
Organism: Aedes japonicus; assembly: GCA_034211315.2. NCBI lineage: Eukaryota > Metazoa > Arthropoda > Insecta > Diptera > Culicidae > Aedes > Aedes japonicus. The sequence goes on from JASCZW010006730.1 coordinate 15,292, forward strand.
CTAATAGCGAACCCATTCCGGTTTCTCATCCAGAGGGCAATTTTCGCGAACAAGCTGAGGAGTCAACCATCGAAGAAGCGAAAGATCAATCCTATACTATTGAGAGAGTAATGGATGGATGGCCTCAATGCGACCGATGCGGTGTCGTGTCGCTGTCGCTCGCTCTTCGGTCGGGATGGATGGCCTCGATGCGACCGGACTACGCTGCACTAGCTTAGCTGGATGGGTGATGGTGGACCGGTTGCCCGGCTGTCTCACGCTGTCCTTGCCGTCGCTGGTACTCTGTGGCTCACTGCTGGTCACCTCGACATCCCGACCGGGATAGTATGCGTAGGCCAGTATCGTATTCGACGTGTAAGGCCTTTTTACTCGAATTTGGATTTCACCTGCGGACACACTACCCCTCCTATAAGTACTTCTTTGGCCAAAAGTTGCCCCGTTGGTCCGCCGGACCTGGTGGGTGAAAAATGGAAAAGCTCGCTGACGTTCACTACGGTCGACACTTATGGCTGGCTACCGAGGGGTTCGAACCTGACCGTAGTGTACGTTCATGGGGTCCGCCACGGCAGAGGCCACCGGGTAATTTTCTCTACCCCTATCAGCGTGGCAGAGCAGCCAGGCGTGCACAACGGTCTGCTGCTCCACACCCTGTCGGCGCGGCGAAGCAGCCAGGCGTGCAGCAGCCAGCGGTCGGATGCTCTCTACTATAGTAACTATGAGTCTCTACTTTAATTCCCCTCAAGTGATTCAATAAACTTATTTAAACTTAATTATATGTTTATAATAATAGAAATAAAGGCGATTACTATCATATTATTAAGGAATTTAAATAGATGTTTTTTTTAATTTAAGATATACTATTCCGGTTGAGTCGGATTTATTTCGAACGATACGTAATTTTGCATTCTGCATTTCGATCGATTCGACTATTCCTATACAAAAAGTCAAGTCGAGCGAAATTCAGGATGCGGAATTTCGTTTTGTTCGCAATAAATCCGAGTCAACGGAGTACAGAATACAGAATACGGGTGAATGTTGAATATCAATATCCATTATTTTAAAAACCATATGGAAACCATATGGAAATTTCATATTTGGAAACAAACATTTTTATATTTGAACATTACGAATTTCATAATTTGAAAATTGAAAATTTCATAAGGCTGATGTATGAAAACCATACTGGTTTGGCTTGTTCCATTTCCGGTGTTTCATAAGGCAATTTAATGAAAGTCATACTGATTTCTTGTGGCCACAAAACATAAGACATTTTAATGAATTTCGCTAGTCCAGTTTCCGCAGTGTAGGATAGCATAGCATGTTCCGACCATACATAATCCTGAGAGCTGCCTTGGGTGTGACAGGTTCTTCATCCTTCGATTTCTTTGTACAACACCTGGCCAGGTCCTTATGATCAGCAACGGATGGGAGGGAAGTGTTGATTAGATGTCTACTTAAGAAGATGCTGAGAACTCATGCTACCTTCATAGACATCTGGAGTTGGAAGTTGGATGGGATTGTGCGGGAGGCATTCCTTGGCGAGAAAGCAAGTGTATATTTGTATGTATATAGGTCGTTGGGAGTCAAGAAGCTAAGAAAGTTAATGCACTCCTTTGTTGTCCGCTTTTTCGAGCCGGAACACAGGCGTTTCCTACTTGTAGCCAGGCTCTTCTTTCGGTTGGGACATGAACACTAACTCCTGCCCTAGCCTTTTATGGCTTATGGTTATAGCGCCATTTCTCGCTTTCTGAAAAGAGAAGAAGAACGCACTAACACAAAGTCATACGCTCACAAACACACCCACATACCGTTCAAATTTTGACTTTATACTTGATAGCATAGCATAGCATAGCATTAGACATTTGCACATAGCTCGGGGAAAGCACCGAGATGAGCCTATCAACATTCACTCAACATTTCGCCAAAAATGTTGATTGTCGTAGACCCACTTCTCTCTGCTTATCACGTTTTTACAACCGTTCAAAAAATTGTCATTGACGAAAGTGCTGGAAACAACCCTCATAGTCGTCAAGAGATACAAAATAAGCGAGTTATAATATTTTTGGTATAGTTGTTCAATATAGTTTACCATTGATTAAAATTTAATGACAGGAAGTATTACTTACCAATATCGAGCCGCTCTTACGTTTATCCTCTCATTCATTCATAAGTTCTTACATATATACACACATGCACAGTTCCATATATACATACAGCGAGCAAAATTGCCCAGATATAGATCGATTCTTGCACGGCATCCGCCAGCGAGATCAACGAACCAACTCCAGCTGTTGAACATCGGCAACACTTTTCACGGTGTCCCGAACCCGGCGCTGGTGATCAATTCCATTCCGGGAATTCCTTTGCCGTTAGTCCGATCACCTCAAACTAGCTCCGAAGAAGGCCGTTGGTTAGATTTCGCTGATCGAAAACGCTCAACCAGATGACGGAAAATTAAATAACCCCAAAAGATAGTTTGTTCCTAACTACAATTCAAGTTATTTTTTCTCCAAACAAAATATCAGTTTGATTCAACCAAGAGGGTTTGAGCTGTTTAGTGGAATACCTGTAACTAGAAATTAGAAGATAAATTAGTCTTTTCCATTTAATTCCAACTACCTTTGCTTGTCTTGACAGATACGCGTATTTCATCTACAATGTGCAGACTTCTTCAGTGTCCCGTACTAAGAAGTCGAGTTATTAGTACGAGACACTGAAGAATTCTGCACATTGTAGACGAAATTCGCGTATCTGTCAAGATAAGCAATAAAGGTAGTTGGAATTAAATGGAAAATTATCATCTTTCTTCTCATTTTCTAGCCATCCTTTATCGAAAAATACTCCGCAAACTGAATCTTCTTGCCGTAATAACGCAAAGAGAAAATCGACCATTTAAATTAGAAATTTTTTGATCAAAACCTCCTCGATTTTAAGGAGCTTCGCGGAAAAACAAATTAAGAATTTCGGATATAGCCAGCGACAAACTTAGGCAGTAAAAAGTCCATGAAATAAACCAATCTTATACATGTAAATTCATTTTTAACGGTATTTTTGTTTTATTTTACTCGCTCTCTTGCAAACCTTATCCACTTAACGGTCTCACTTAGATCATACGCTGGATAAGCTCATTGATCTTATCCTCACGGTTACCGAAGTCACCGCCCTCGACGTAGTGGTTGTTCTTCTTGCGCCAGCCACCGGTTGGGGTGTTAAGCTTGAACGGCCACAGGAAGTTGTTGGCCTTGCGGAATAGGGGACCGGCAGTGTACAGCTGGAACACCAAATCCTCAACGCACTGCATCTTGTAACCGGCGCGCAGCTTGCGTTCGATCACAAAGTTATCGGTGATCGGAATGCGGCTATGTCGGTGCTTGACGAATCCACGCTTGTACAGCAGGTGGCGGACCGATTTCAGAGTCGGATATCCGTAGGTGATGTACGGCTCGGCAATGCGCAGCATGTTCTTGGTGGCCTTGTTCAGCTTGATGAACGTGGCGTTGTTGATCTGGCGCAGGCGGAACAACTGCAGAACCTTGCGGACCTTGGGGGCGACCTTGTTGATACTGGGACATTGTAACGGTTTCGGAGAGGAAAAAAGAAGAAAAGAAAGAAGAATGATGCGTTAGTTGGGCTGTGCTAAATCGGGGTAATGGGAAATTACTGATCGTTTTTGCAACGGTGGGAGTGATTGTGTTTTTATCCTTCTTGCAGAAAAAGGTACAGAACGATAAAAAAAATTAAGCCAAAGGAATTCGAAAAAGGTGGCAAATTATCAGCCGCACTTGGCCGAATTGATCACAATAAAATCAAATGGTAATGTGGTTTTTGGATTTTGAATCGTTCAAGTGATTCCGATGTAGCAACATGTTAAGCTGAATATGGGTTATGCTATAATTAGTCTGCATAGCAAAGTCGGTTAGCAAAATGTAAGCAAACTGATATCAAGCGCGTTGTTACTTTCACAGTTCATGTTCAAAAAGTTTTCATGTTTGCACTTAAGGGCTTACGCTGAAGCATTTTCGGCGGCAGCCATTACCTCAGAATTGAATAAACTCAGAATCTGTACTAGATATTGAATATTTGATCACATCAGTTGGTATGTTACTTGCAGTGAGCAATCTGATGGAGTTCGATTCGATGTTTATTCACTAACATTCGAGGTTTGTCAGGATTCGGCAAGACCGTATTATTACACACTTCGATTTCTTTACAGAAATCTGTAAAGTTTTACCGAATTCTCAACAGCTGAACGTTTGTATTCCGATTTAACGGATTTCGGTGAAATTTTAGTTATCTGTAAAAAAATTACCGGATTTCGGTAAAATTTTACCGAAATTCGTTAAATCGGATTACCGAACGTTCAGCTGTTGAGATTTCTGTAAAAACCTGATTGTGTAAGTTTTTTTTCAAACAAGAGGAGTAAAAATCATGAATTTCATATTTAAAGGTATCATATAAGTAATTATTGTTACTCTTGAACTGAACTTTCAAACAAAATATTCTGTTAAACTGAAAACATCGAGATCACAGATGAATCGAACCTTTCTCTACACTATCATACTCTGCTTTCATTATACATTGATACGTTTCTTTTTTAAACTGTGTGACTTCAACTATTGCTGGTAAGGGATACTAAGTGTTAAACTTACAGGATATGGTATGGAATAAAATTAACAACGTCCTTTTAGTAATTTAAGTTGATTTAACATGTCTATCACCTAACGATTGTAAAGTTTTTATTTGGTTCCTTTCCACAATTAAGATCATTTGCAAGTTTTAATAATGATTTGTCTGTGTTTTTCACGCCTCTACTTCAGGTTCGTATGCAGTTGAAAATTATAAGTGGATGATGAGTTCCATACCAAATGGGTTTAATTAAAGAAATTGTCTCCATTTTGACCTATGTTGTGTAAAATTTAGTTCTCATGCTTGTTTTGTTAATGTTTAAAACAGACAAAACGACTAATCATCAGAAAAGTAAAAGCACAACAGCAAATGTATTTCCATCCTGCGTTGGATGCATCGAACTCCGAGCAATGATTCCATTTTATCTGTTTCGGACATTTGTAAACACAATGATAATGAAACCAAATTGAAATAAGGTACACTAACTCTTTCTACAGGGTGCGGCAGAAAATAATGCGAATATGTTCAAACTTGCGTATTGGGTTAATTTTCGTGTAGCTAGTGACTAATTTCTGTCGCAAGCGTATTTGTTTATGTTTACTTTCAAGTGCTGCAAAAATTGCTCGCAACCCGGAGCGTTCCATAAGAAAACTTGCAAAGGAAGCCAATATTTCGGATAAATCCATGCGGAGAATCATCAAAGAAGACCTGCATGCATCTTCTAGAGCCAGAGTGTAACGACACTTGATTACGGACCGGGTCAAGGAACTACGAGTGACTCGTTCCAAGAGATTGCATTCCTTGTTGAAGAAGGAAAAAAATGATAATCCTGTTCTCCGACGAAAAGCTTTTCAGCATCGATGCTGTGGCCAGCAGCCGCACGGACCGGTTCATTTCACCGCAGAAAATGGAGAACGTTCCGGAAAAAAAATGAAATTTATATTTCAAACCAAACATCTGGCTTGGTGGCGTCCAACGGTTTGAAAATGCCGCCTGTTTTCATTGATGCTGGAGTTAAAATCAATACCGAAGTGTATATCGGTATTTTAAAGGACCAAGTGCTTCCCTGGATGAAGGCCAAATTCTCCGAGGACCAAAACGTTGTCCTACTGCAGGATGGAGCGCCGTGTCACACGTCCAATCGAACCCAACAATGGTTGAACGATAACATGAAGTTTAGGCCGAAGGATTTGTGGCCCCCTAGCAGTCCAGATCTTAATTCGTTGGATTATTCGATTTGGGCATATGTTGAAGCACGAGCCTGCAAAACATCACACCCTAGAGTGAAACCCGGAGGTCAACCATAACCCGCACATGGCAGTCAATGTCGGAGGACTACGTGCGAAAGGCATGCTCTGGCTTCCGGCGTCGGCTCAAGGATGTTATTAATAAAAATGGAGGACACATTGAATAAATTTGTTTAAAAGGACTTTATAAAGATAACTGCACTCGAAAATGTTGATATTATTGCTTGAATTAGTTGAAAATGTAATTTGAAAGAAATAGAACAAATTTTCGCATTTTTTCTGCCGCACCCTGTAGAATGAACTAAATGCTAATTTAAACTTGTTTCATGGGGCACCTAAAGGTGTTTATTTTTCACAGTAACATCTAACGAATGCATTGATGATTTTAAATGCCCCAGAAGTAATGAAAAATTTAGAACTTCGCTAGGCCTCTGAAGAAGTCCTAATTCTATATCTCAGTCAAATTTAGTGTAATCGCAGTTGTACAAATGTTCTGTTATTATGAATACCTGCGGGCTTCGCAAGTTTACAGATGTCTGTTTAACTTTCTAATAGTTCATCAAAAGAATTTGAAAATTCAAACATCAGCGAAAATAATATGACCTTGATAAGAAGTTTTAAAACGTTTGCAGGCTGCAAGATAGAATTAACTTGAACAATATATCAAACAAATCTTGATTAATACCTTGCCGTAGGAAATGTTAAATAAATGTTTCTATGAGTGATAATAGAATTATAAGTTAAGCGAACAGATATGTACAAAAGGGAACGTCCATTTCGTTCGTCAGACTTACATATGGAAGAGGAGAATTGAGTTTAAATGATTCAAATAATACAAAATACAGAGAGAGGTTAAAAATGTTAATTAAGCGTGACGTACTTAATGGACGTCCCCTAATTGGTATACAAGAACTTCGTAGGAAAAACAAAAGTGTAAAAATTGCAAGTTTCTCATCCGATTTTTCTGTTGAATTTATTTGCTACGATATAAGCTTTCGCCGTTGCTTCGTTCGTATCTTTAAAATGTGTACATGATGACCAGATCATTAGCAACTGTGGTTCTTAAGACGTCCGATTGGTCAATACTTTGCCTGTCCTTGCTTTTAACATTCAAGAAGTCGTATCGAGGAAGTTGAATCTTCTACAGCAATTTTCCAATAATACCATAGCTTCCACTCACTCAAATAAAAAAAAACTCAACTGTCTTTGCATGGTTCTGAAGCAAGGTATCCTTTCCAGTTCTCATGAAAAAAAAATCACGCTATTTTCGATATCAATCAACGCAAATTTCACATTGCTGAATTTTTAAAACAATGAACTAAGGCACACATAACCACTTCTGTAGGATATGAGAAGGCATGCTCAATTCTAGCAGTCGGTATAAATGCTCTCGAAAGCACGGTAACATCTTGTTGACACATTGCTCACACATAACCTGACGCTGTCTACTATGATTAAAAACAACACTGTTTAACACTCGCGCACTGTTCACCCTTTCCACTCCTTTACGAAAAGATCTCGCAAGTCCGGTAATTCTGCCCAATAAACTCGTTTCCACCCCCCAGCATATCATGATACTCACCCACGGATACGGATGACAAAGGCAACCTTCGGCTCGGCCGGAATGTAGATGTTGCCGGCTTTCTTGGCAACGCGAGCCTTCTCAACCACATCGCGTTCCAAACGCAGGTACTTCTTGGCATACTTGGCCGCACGGAGCAGATTCTGGCGCTGACGGAGCAACTTGACAGATTGCAGATGACGGCGCCTATGCAGGCTGCCGGGACGAGCAATCACCTTCACTCTGGTTGCCTTCAGTTTCGATTCGGGAACTGCGGGCAACTTTTTCTCCGCTACCTTCTTCTCGGCCGGCGCCTTCGTGGCCGGAGCAGTCTTAGCCGCAGCAGGCATCTAAAAGCAAGAATTTATTCACGTTTAGAAACTTTTTACGCTGGAATTCACCACTATTTAGCAGAGAAAAACAAAGCACCTTTCTTGTGTTCAGCACGTTTCACGTCGAAAAGACCGAAAAAGAAGGAAGTTGTCATAAGTTGGCAGCAATGGAATTTGACAGCAATCGGGCGCTGATGAGAAAAGAAAAGAGCATAAAACGAAGAAGTCTACACTTGTGGAGAGTTTTTCGATTTTGAATGTTCCGTTTAATTCTCGGAAAGTTTTTCAAACAGACGTATGTCATTTTGTAAACAAAGAGAGGAAGTAAGAATCAAAAGTAAATTTCTCAAAATTCTCAGCACCCTCACATAAAGAAGCGTCATAATCATGTAAAGCAATGTTATTCCTTGTGTTGGTGGTCCTAGTTTGCATGAAAGTGCTAAGGGTTTCGAGAAATTTACGTTTGAATCTTACTTCCCCTCTTTGTTTACAAAATGATATACGTCTGTTTGAAAAAGTTTCCGACAATTGTAGGGTTGTAGGTTAATGGCTGGCCCACAATTGATACGTTTGTGTGAATTTGACAGATTTCCCATTGGTTTTCTGTCAAATTTACGTCAACGTAACGCAAACGTATCTATTGTGGGTGACCCTTAAGGGTTAAGTGCAATGTAGCAGTGAGAGGATGCGGACGTAAAGTAAACTTGCTTTGTTATCATTCTCTTGTTTTTGGAGTTTTATCCGAATTGTAAAGGCCGAGCTACAATGGGTAGCGCAGCGGCGCGGTGCGGCAGTTTTTGACAGTTAATCCATATATTTTATGTCAAAAACTGCCGCACCGCGCCGCTGCGCTCCCCATTGTAGCTCGGCCTTAACAACACACAAAGAATAATGGTTATTAGAATTAAAAAAAAAAACATTGTCATAATTAATAAGTTGCGTTGGTTCTTTTTCGTAGAAAGCGGTTTGCTTTCAAAACAAAAACCTTCAAACTGTTAGTTCAAAATTTTCTTGCTCAGTACATTTAAAAGTTGAAATTTTCAAAACAAATTGTAGAACTGTCAAATCAAAACCGTGGCACCGTTGAAAATGGAATTAAATTATTTTTATTCTAAATAAACTTTCATTCATAAAGTTTCGTGCAATTCAAATAAAAATGTACTATTTGGATTGAACAACAAAATAATTTCAAAATTAAAAGGTTTTATTTTCAGATAATTAGTAGAACCTAGAGCTATCAAAATGATTTTCATTGTGTAATAAACTTTCAACCAATGTTTTCAAGCTTCATGTTGAACAATGTTGCCCAAATGCATCTCAGCAACATCTGGCATCTGCTGCCGTTCGTCATCTTTTGGCGCAGCGCTGCAAATAAAAATAAGTGGGATATACAATTCAACTATTTTAACATTAATGTGGTAACGTACCCATCCTTGACACAGAGACCGCCGTCATCCAGTTGGGTGGAAAAGTGTGAGATATTTATTTAAAACTTTCCTCCATTTGTTTGTACTGTAATAATATGATCGTACGAAACAACTCCAAACTACGACAACGACGAGGACGATGACTTGCTTTGTGTTGGTGGATTTGACAGTTCAACAATTTTAATGGTAAAAGAAAACACTTTTTAATTTACAAACTGAGCAAAAAAATTCACTTTCAAATCAAAAACAAAAGTTTCGTAGTAGATGATTTTACTTTTAATTTAATGAAAAATAAAAACTTTTTAGAAGGAAAGCGCAAAACGTTTAATAAAACAATATTCCTTTTTTTGTGTGAATCAACTCTGAACCACCTGTATACACCAATTGGGTAAAGTGCCCATCTCACACATCAAAGTATACTGAAAAGAAGGTGAACGAGTCCTATCTGGTTACAAAAAGGGGTAGTATCAACAATCAATATGAAACTGTGTGGAAATTGTTTCACTGTTGTAGAACCCCTAGGTCCGAAGAACACCTTGCCGTCTGCACCTTGCAAAACGTCCTTGTGCTTTTTGGTACCTTTGTTACATTGTTTATATAGCCTAGCTAATAAAACCTGATAATAAATTGAATAATAGCTGTAATGTACATCACTATTCAACTGATCCTATTATAATCCGAAGAAAAATAATATAAAAGCTTTACATAGGTGTCTGAAATGACTTTTATTTAACAACTGAACAATTAGTTAAAATACAGTTTATGCCTCTAATGCATCGTTTTTTTAGTAGCTTTACCAATGATAACCAAAAATAACAGCATAAAACATTGTCATATCTTTTAATCGTCTCTTGTTCAACATGTCCTTGTCACTGACAAGTTGTCAGTAATGCAAGCATGAAAACCGAACATCCAATATCAAAGCTTGTTTACAGCTGGCTAATTCAGATAGGGAAACGGTACCTATATTGAGCTCAATAAGCAGACCTCCAGTTGAAATCGGTGAATATGCACTGAATACCGAACACTGAGTACACAAGTTATTCACAATTTATTCGTCCATTTACCGTTATTCGTTTAGCAACACACAAAACATTCGATTCTGATAATTTTCTTCCAATTTAATACGGAAAAGTTGAAACTGCTATGTACCTATATTAATAATATGACGAAAAACATTAATCCCATCTGTGTACATATGTTAATCGTACTGATTTCAATCAAGAAAAAAATACAAACAAGTTAACGCTCTTCACTACTACGCCCAAAATGAAGTAGATCATTTGACAGCACTTCACGTGTGTTGGGTAGCATGCATATAACCAAGACAATATGAAAGGGTTTGTTTGTTATTCTCCCATGAGAATATTGACAACAAGACTCACCACAACGCTGGGCATAGAATGCTCTATGAATGATTGAACACGCAAACTAGGGTTGATGTGTATGCTATACAGTATGTGAGCAGTGCAACATCAAGCGATTACGTCGATTGTAAACACGGTTCAGAATAGGTGCAAGCGTATTTATATTATTGTGAAAATTAATCCCATAGTTTTCTAGTATTTTATCAAGTATTCGTATAGTTTCTCGTGTGGCTAGTGTAATAAGTGAAGTGTGATTTTTATGGTTTGTGCAATTACGCAACGAAAATGTGTAAGGATATAGTGCAATTAAAGAGAAAACTTGCAGTCTGGCTCGAGTATATTCCCTAGTACGGTTAGATCAGTACGACGAATTTGTAGTTCAAAGGTAAGCAATTGTGTTGAAAATCTGATTGCTTATTATTTTTACGAAATTTAAGTCTCCAAAACGTTTTTGTAGCTTTTAATTATATTCAAGATCTAATTTTATTTGCCATGATAATATATTCTTGGTAAATGCGTCCATTTATTGGAGAAATTAAACATCTTTTCACGTTTGAAGTTGGATGGCTGCAGAATGTGATGGATATATGTACTATGGTGAGAATAGGTTCCGCTTCCCTATTAATAGAACACTGATGTTGCTTATTTACAGACAACGCTATAAATAGAACACCAATGTAGCTACTATTAAATATATAACATTGAGTGTGTTACGTGTATGCTTCATTCAATGCTAGTAAGCGCAGTTGGTATGGCACGTTGTTAAGGATACGAACACTGATAAAAAAAGCAACGGTAATATATATGTGTCCCACACATAAAGTTTTGCAATTTGATCAACAAATGATATCTATTTGTAACCACACATACTTCCTATGTGTACAAATAACCACTATGTGTGGCCACACATACTTTTCATTGGCCACATAAACTTTATATGTGTACCGCAGAGGGCTCTGCTTATGTGTGAAGAAATGAATTTTATGCGGAATTTTACATGCATTTTTGCCAACAAATATGTGTGGATTTTTACCCGTGAAGTTTGATGGTTCAAATCTCGCTATTAAATGTTAATAAATAAATATTGCATAATGTTTCTGTTAATGTATAAAATTAAATATGCATTATATAAAATGCCTATACTGTACAAAAAATCATACGAAATAACAACAACATTTTTTTTAAGAATTTAAAAAAAGATGAATAAAAGTTCTATAAAAGACACCACAGCTTGTTTTATACGCTCAATGATGTTCAAGAAAAATTTCATCATGACCTTTAATTTACAAGAAGAAAATATATTATTCTTGAAAAAAAAACTCACTTAGCTCAACAGAGGTCACTGTGACTTTCGGAATTACTCTCAAGTGCTGTGCAGCACTTAAACAGCAGTTGTTCGATTATCAGCTGAAAATTTGCTTCTTAGGCATATGCAATTGGCAGTGTCCAAAAGCATAACTTCTCCAAATGTGTGTGAATAATGCCTGAATAAAAGCTGTGATTCAAAATAGCTCAGAGATTATTCAAAACGCGACCGTTGGGAGTTTTCGTAAAAAGTGGATCTATTCATAAAATTGAGTAGATCCACTTTTTATGAAAATTGAGTAAGATTTCCGTGAGAGAAAAAGAGATGGTATACAATTGTACTCAAAAATTGAGCAATATGAAACGGGAGTGCAGAACGAGAGTGCGGAATTGTTTGGTGCTAGTGGGTTATTCCGAATTTAAGTTGGGACAATAATATGTTGACATAATATTTGAGAGTGCGTTGGTGTGAGTTACTTTATTAGACGAATCATTAAGGTTGGGTTCGAGCTTGGGACCGGTGTGCTAGTACTTTCTGAGCCAACATATTTATTCATTTTCTGCAAGGCTACCCGAATAAAAAAATCTCATAGATTTTCAATTGAATGTATTGTAACCATACAATAGAATCTATAGTATGTACAATTAATCTTATCTTTTACAACTATAAGATGACAATAGGAGTTATTGTTACCACAATAGAATCTAATGTAAACTGAGACATCGACAATAGAAAAGGGGGGTTGTTATGTATCTTAACTATAGAAAAAATCATTATTTTCCGAACAAATTTGAACCAATAACTATTAATTGTATTGTATCACAATTGTTGAAAATCCAAGCATATGGCGTGAATTGTAGATCTATCGTAATGACAATGTGCATTTTTCCTTTATCTGATTCATGAACAATAAGATTCATGGTCGGAAATAGATTTGAATGTTATTTTATATTCATGTATTGTAATTCTATGGTTATTTTTATCCGGGTATCCAGCCGCTGGAAAGATCAAGAGGAGTCTCGAAGGGCTTCAATGAAATGAATTTGTTTAAATCGATTTCAGTTCTTGAAAACAAATGAATCAATTTAAACTCCGGCATAGTGGTTAACATCCATACCTCTCACTCCAAAGTTACGAGATCGAATCTCACCTCCGGACAAGTCAAGGTAAACAATGCATTAGGTCCTAAGTAACATTGAGAGATTCTCCTCGTCGACTTTCTCTTTCGTTAATAGTTTGTCTATTAAACGATTTGCTGATGTTTTTGACATATTGGATCCAAGATTACACTTTATATTACCATACTGTGTGCAAGGGGCAAGACAGCTCTTCATCTCGAGCAATTTCAGAGTTGCTTTTGAGGCACCTCGAGTAACTCATGTTACTAGTAGGCGAGATCACTTTCTCTTTTCCACATCATTTTTTCCACAATAACATTGGGATCGAGAACCGACCACCTACTGTTAAAACATGTTTTCTGCTATCTGTGCAAATTCTTAACTACCAAGGTTGATGCTGCGGTTGAAGATTAACTTGAATTCTTTCTACCATCAAAATGGATGTAATTGTAAGTTTTATTTCACTAACTTATCAACATACTCACAAACATAACTATTTCCTATAGGATGATTTCTGGGATAGGATCCAAAATTTGGTGATGGGCTTCCACACATAAAGAAGATTTTACGGTTGGAAGGACTTGCTGCAAACGGCGCACCGTTGATGATATACACATGATTCAGGATCAAATTCTCCATACGCTTCTGCATGGCTATCAGCTCATACGACTGCTTCGTACATGCGCCCTTTGATGTGGATTTTATGTCCTTTGGTGCCGTCTACGTCGACGATCTAGCTGTGCTCTGTGCCGCACGATTTGCTTCGCAATCCTTGCAGTTCCTGTCCACGTTTTCTTCGCTTTCATCCACGCCTACACACTCGAAATGATACCAATCGCCACAAACATCACAGCACACCATCCGGCTGTGTTCAGAAGAACCACAGCATTTGCATCCATCGTTCACCGTCGCTGTTGCTTCGTCTCGCCCAAGATCTACAACCGGCACGGAATCTTTACCGCGATTTGAACGTTTCGACATACCGAAACTTGGAAACTCTCCCCGATCGTATAAACGAAATTTTTAATATGTGGCGAAGCAACTAAAGACTGGTTCCGTATTATTAACCACTTTATTTCCAATTTTCGGTGATGGGTAGAGCTGCGTTAAGAATTTCCTAGCAATAACAATTTGCATAAGTTAAACTGGCTCCGCCTTAGTAAGTATACAGAAAAATGGTATTGCCTTATTTCCTCAGTTTTGAGTACTTACGTTTAGTGTCTTTAAGTAATGGTGTGCTGAAATAGTATGTGGGTAGGCCATGTTAGATATATAATTCACAATATTACAGTTTAGTTTTACACGAATTTCCCTGCCGTATCTTTTAAGTATACTATTTGTCCTGGGATAAGTTTTCTATAGGTTTTAAGTAAAAGATAGTTTTAGCTTTAAGGGAATAATGATAGTTTTGAAAACTCATCACAGCATGACATATCGGAGCAATATAATTAATGTTAAGGGTGGACTGTTTAATATTTCTGTAGTATTAGCAGTAATATAAGTTCAAGTCCTATGGAAATTTCAGAGGTACGGCCAAACAAAACTATCCTGAAGTATTAATCATGGTGGTTCGTTGTGTCTATGTTCGGAACAGCAGGTATCCGATAGATTGAGGCGGTTTACGCAAAGAGTTTTTATATGGTATATTAAAATTTTAAACGCCTCACCCCTACACCCTGGGTGCTATTTTTAAAGACACTGCTTTTTGTTTTCTGCAAATTATGCACATTTGTTTTTTATTCCCGAATAGAAAAAAACACTCTTTTTTATCGCTTTTTTCTACTGTTTCTATGCTAAATCCCAGGTTTACAAATGGTTCCAATCGTCGTGTCGATTTCACCTGTGAAGCTCATAAACTAAGTTGAACAGGATTTGAAGGATCTACCTCATCCTCATCCAACACTTGGCCAACGTTCCTAAATAACTTGGTTTCGACGGTGGCATTCAAAGAGGGCTATTCCGAGAGTCGAAGTGACACTCAGTGACGTGACTCTTCTGGGAAAATCAAATGGAGAGTCATTCCCGTTGACATTTCTCACTTCACCAAGTGACAAACGTCACTTCAACTCTAGGAATAACCCTCAAAGTCTCACTATCTGTCGGCGGTTTTCTCGCATTGTTTGTCCTGCAGTTGACGCCATCCTCACCTTGGCCGCTTTAATTTTCCCTCTTCGGACTCAAAACTAAGTCTAGAGGCTCAGAAGACAAAGAAAACGTATACTTTACTTTCACCCATGTATATCTTATAGGTGAAAGAAAAGTATACATTTTGCCTTCTTTGTTTACTAATAAAACTGACGATAGGAGGTGTAACACAAGAGAGTAACAATAAGCAAAATAATCGATGAACATCGATTAAATTTCGAGGCACATCGAGCTACTCGCGAGTAACACGGTGCATAAAAGTAACTCATAGTAGGCCTGTCTCACCCCTAGACTGTGTGTTAAAAAATACTTAAACATGTTTTTATCTAGCCGAAGGAACGCAAAGAGAAAGTCGACAAAGAGAGTCTCCCAATGTTACTTAGGACCTAATGCATTCCCGCATAACGAAAAACAATTTGCTATATAGTCAAAACTATATTTCGAATGTAGCATATATTATCACATTTTCTGTTATTGTTATCGAATAATTTAATCTCATTCTCACCATAGAACCTCTACATTAACACATATTGTTGATGTTTGCCATATTGTCATTGAAAGGTTTTTTATTGTCTGCACTCGGTCTAGATTATAAACCAACTGTTTGGCATAGAGTACAGCTAAAATTTTGTTTGTGAAAATTGCCATATTTTTATGGTAACCTAACTTAACCACCTATTCAGCATATTATTATTTGGCCTTCTACCATCTGACATATTGTTAAAACTTTATATGAGATTGTTAGTTTATCGTTGTCAACTATAAGGGTAAATGTTGTAACAATAACCGAAGCGGTCGGCAACAATAAGGAAAATGGTCCAGGGATGGTTTGTGATTATGCGGGATGTTCAGCTTGAAGTTACTAAAACACTCAAAAGATGAAATTTGTCAGAAGCGGATAATTTCTCAAATGCCCTCCGCTCGTTTCCAACTTGAATCTTTCAATTTCAAAGGCTGCCGTTACCCTATACGGAACTATCAATACTTTCTCTTCATTTCTATTCGTTCTAGCAATAAATTACTGTCCCCTCCTAGAGCCTCTAATTTCATTATATGATAATGTTTGAGTGTGTGAGGCAACTGGAATCACTTACTGCCCAAGTAACCACGAGGCTGTAATTGCATGCATATATAGGGCATATGCATTACATCTAGTGCATCATTGAAGTTGGATTAAAGCTGAAAAGGGCCCCACTAAGATCGAACTAAAACCCCGTTCACCTTACAATCTATATTACGTGACATAGAGTATCTTGATATCAAATGCCATACACATTATTTCCAGTGAAAACAAGATGTATAGATGCTGATATCAAGATAGTCTATGTCACGTAATATAAGCTGTAGTGTGAACGGGGTGTAATACATCTTTTGTAATGCCATAAGACATTGCTAAAGTAGCATTATTGCATTGGTAATGCATCACTACATTCTCAAGCTAATCTAACGCTTCATAACTTGACAACTGTTGAATTGATGGGATCCCGCATTACCGATGTTGATTTTGGGTTGAATAAGTGCAATAATATAATGCTTGTGGTTACTTGGGTGCTAAATCAGTCAATTTGGTGCACATCGAACTTAGCTTGTTGCGTAATCTGAGACCTGCAAGTTGAATGCGCTTGGTTAAGGCCAGTATCGACCTATAAAGTACGGAATTTTGTTCAATATTAGGCCGATCCCAACGCTGTTCTACTATGTATGGGCTGTTTTAGTTTTAAACTAGAACTGAAACAAGCCATTCCCAATGCTGTGTTGGAGTTCTACTTTTCGAGCAAATTTTTGCAACGGATTTACAACTGCTCGGCAGCTCTGTTCTATTTTCACTGCGATTTGAAACACGGATGCAATATTGTTTTAAATTGGATTTATTTGTAGTTATGCCAGCTGTTATGACTGATGACTCTCAAATAAGTGCTTTTTTGGTTTGTTTTGCAAGTGATTTTTTTTAACGCGAAATTATGATCGACCAATATTTTTAAAACATTGCATTGCGATTAACGTGTTTTTGTTTTAATTTTGACAGTTCCAAAATTTAAAACTGGCAAGCAGTTTGCAACACACATGAAACTCAGCGTTGGGAACGGCCTTACCAAGCGAAATTTTGACAATTGATCTACATGGAACAAAATGTCACTTTCACTTACAGAATAATCGAGCGGTACATTTTTCCGAAAGTAAAAGTGACAGCTCCCATCAGTTTGCGTGGAAACCTTACTGCTGCAGAAATTTCTTTTCAATTATTTAATTTTCCGTTTCAGTAAACGGAATTTAACATGAGTTTGGGATAGAAAAAGAAATTTCTTTCGAACACGATACTGACCTTTACGCACCACCGCACGCGGGAGGTAAAGAATGAAGGGAAAAAGCTTTCTATCATTGTGTGGCGATTGACACAAATGGTTGCAATTGCATGTTTTGTATTTTCGGTGCTTCTTGAGGCGGATGGCCTTTATGTTTGTTTTTTTTTTTCAATTTGCTATGGCTTATAAGTGGTTCTCAAATCACGTCCCATTACACATGTGCCTTAAAGAAAATGGATATAGTTTGTGGCTCATAAAGTTATCGTACAGCTTATCGTACTAAACGACATTTGTTGTTCTTGTCTTCAGTTGCGACTATAAACACTTTTCTCTGGTTTTCGTTTGAACCGTATTTTTATCATGATCATAGTGTTGATCATACACAGAAAAAAATGTTGTAGTATAAACTACCATTTTAACCGACTATGCCTATCTTTAAAACTACTATGAAATTTCAGTCAAGTTTACTACGTTTATGGTAAATCCTTCAACATTTGTGGTATATTTGACAGACCTCATATTGACATCAACTGCACCATGTTTGATCTAATCGCAGGCATGGTAAAATCAAACGCATTTATAGTCAGCTGAAAATTGTTGGTGGTTGCGCTTAATTTAACCCTCGAAATGGTAGTTTCTACTGCGGCTTTTTTTTGAGTGTAGGCCATTCAAAATTACTACACGCTTAGAAGAAACTATACTGGGTATACTGTGTATTCACCCAAATATGGGTGAAGAATACCCTGATTCGTGAAAAGTGCACATACCCATTTATGGATACATTACTACTAGCCATATTTGAGTATTTTTTCCCATACAAATTTATTCGAAGATGGGTAAATTTAACTTAAATGAGTATGTGCGCTTCTTGAGATTATGGGTGCACTGAACTTAGAGTGTTTGTAGACATAACCGAAAACAGGAAGTGTATTTTTACTTTGACCGATGAGGCACGCGTTAAAATATTCCTCTCAAGCTCTCGTAAATATGTGGAGAGATGCCATTGCTTTGACAGATTGAGCTGTCAAATCAACACAAATACTAAACAGTTATCCACCAACACTAATTCCAGTAGAATGCATTACACGTAAAAAACTATAAGTGGAATGCGAATGAAGGGGTCTTTTGGAGCATGAATCATTTCACTCTCTCATTTCCCAATGTTGCCTCAAAGAAGTGTGCTGAAATTTTTACTTGTGCTTATAAAAAGGTGAAAATGGATTACTAGTTGCAAGCAGCTAACGCGCACCTCGGTGCCCCAGTACAACATAAAAGGAAAATTTTAGTGAATTTCGATGTAAGTAGATTTAGCGATATTATGGGTTTTCGAGCAGGCCAAATGGTGTCTGGACGGACCGCCGTCGCAGCGCCATGTTGTGATGAGGTGTTGAAAAACTTGTTAGCATCATGCAAACGTTACACAGTATGCAACAACCTGGTCGGTGGGCGAAAGGAAAAGCTTCTTTATCTCTTTGATAATCCCCTTGTTTGAAATTAAAATAACCCTAACGTGGTCGGGGAATAGGTAAGAATGGATGACGATGCTTGTTTAAGGAATGCGGATTGAAAAAATCTAAGGAAAAATGACGTAATTTGTTTGCCAGCATCTGGCTAGACAGGGAAAATGTTGCACGTCAGCACGCTCTACGTCATCGAATTGGGGTACGATGGTGTTTGGTGTTGCAGGCGTTTCAGATCGTTTGTTGCGCGAGGGGGTGGTACTCTACAACATGCTGCTTTCGTAAACATAAACAAGATTTCTTAGCATGAGCAAACGCGTGACCTTTGCTGCAATGCGTTCGATGGATTTTGGAGGTTTTACCACTGTCTTATCATGTTGTTATTTTGCAGCCTTTGTTTTGTTATTGTAACGTTTGGGGGAATATGCACTGCTATATGTTGGGTAAAATGTAAATAAACTGGCAGTCTCCTAATGTTGGATAAAGTTTTTTTTTCTGTTTTTAAACACCGCAATACTCTATCAGTAATTACGCTTAACTTAATTCTAGAAATCTACTCTAGGGTTAAAGAAATTCTGGATTTGTGCGCTTATGTTTTCAGCAATTCCACATTATTGAGAAGTGCATGACCTACTTTTAAACATCGAGCTCACATTTTTAGCGGCAAGCATGCATTAATGTATCCCCGCTACAGCCACATTTTTGGTGCAGCGCAGTGCTTGATTTATGTGCGTCAATCATGTCACCAACTTCACTTTCGGTATGGAATATCTATAACCGGTTGTGTTCATAAAGTTGATCACAAAAAAGAATGCAAAAACGGCACCCGCCAACAAAAAGTTTGTTATATGCACTTTGATGGAGATTCGCGATTTTGAACAGAGTCAGTTAAGCTTGCAAACTAACAGCTCTGATCGTGTTGTGTTTGATTCACATGGATCGGCGCATTTCTAAACAAAGAAGGTGTTTTGCGATCGATTAGAGAGATCGTATGAAACTAGTTACTGATAAGAAAACTAATGTTGGCTGTTTCGTGGGTTCATTGGGATGATAATGCTTTTTAAAATTTGATTTACTTTCTGTTTCTGTTAACAAGTTTTTAGTCTATATTTTGATATTATTACAGATATTCGGTTTATTCAAATAAAATACATTTTGGAGTTGCGTATGACTTAAATGTTTCCTCATCATATCTTTCCACAGAGCCGATATGGCATCCTACCCAAGCAAAATGGCGTCCCAAGCGACAAAAAGCAGTCCCCGACAACAACAACAAACATCTAAAACTATATCAACATCTCAACAACTTGAACCATCAGCGTTCGTTGTGTCTGAACACTTAATACCCGATGGAGTCCTTTCAATATCTGGACATCGACTGGGAGGGCAAGATGGAGCCAACGTCTCCATCCTCCCAGCACTCCTCCTATGCTGAGGAGCTCATTCTCGAAGACTACGATTTCTGCAATGGTACGATGAGGAAACCAAGCCAAAATATGACCAAGCACGTCTAACTGATCCCTATATTCTGTTCCCCATTTTAGAAGGCCTTTTCAATAATGCTCTCTTCGATATCGTCGTGGAAACTAAACCGGTCATAAAATCGGACCTCTTAAAGGACACTCCTATAGATTTCGCATTACCCCCGGTGGAGAAGGTCGAGAAAGGTAAGTCGAAACTTTTTGTTTTTGTCTATTAAAACCATATCCAAACCAACAGTTTACATTGGACTCACGTTTCTGACTGATTAATACTATTTACGGGAAGCCCGTGCTTTGAAGCGTTTCAGCAGGCATTCCTGCCTTTGCGATATTTTACAATGTGGAATACAATTATAACTCAGAAAGCCTGTGATATTATAATTAGAATGATTTGATAAAAAAAAAACTAAGTTAAAGTAGGGGAGCTCATGTTCTAGGCTAGCTCATGCTCATGAGCATTAGGGGAGCTCATGTTCTACATACTTCAACACTGTTTCGGTTCATCTAATAACAGTTTTTTTTCCGTTAGTCGAACAGCAGTAATTTTTTTTGAATGGCAAGGAGTGGAAATTAGTTTGCCTCACTTAGAAATACATCTAGGGGAAAGTAGGCAACGACACCTTAAGGAATGTTTTCACAAATATTACTTTACGGATTGTAACTTTCATACACGTCTAAATTTGGGGGTCATATTTTAATATTTCAAGCCATGGATGCCAGAGTTTTGAAGAATCAATTCACGACCACACGCATCGTGGCTGCCTTGATGAATGCAAGTTCTATTGATTGACTATTTTCAGGGACTATTTTACTACTATATGCGTAAAACGATTTAAAAGGTGTTATGAAAGACCCGCCTAGCGCCTGCATTTTGATCCTGCAGTGTGGGTGGCTTGTTTAGTGAAGGCTAGGTTCTTCGTATGCGAAGAAAGTTCCACCAATAATTAGCAAGGATAGGTGATCCTCAGATGGGCGAACGTGTTTCAAAAATGGTCGAACCAGTCGTTGAAGATTTCTATAGTCACGTTCCTATTTCACATGGGGCATCATTCTCCAAAGCTTTCACAACCGCATGCTAGCGAAATGGCGTAAGATGTAAGAAATGGCGGAAGATGCTGCCCGGCCGATGACATGCACATTACCACCGTAGTTGTTTCCAGACAACCACAAGTCGTATAACAGTGTTCAAATAGTATCGTATATGCCTATATTTTTTGTCAAAATCGTAATTTATTGTGGCCTTTATCGTATTAAGTTTAAGTTAAAACGTAAAGAGTGCAAATTTTCGACTTCTGTACGACGTGTCATTTATTCATCGTACTGCGCCACAAACTAAATCGGATATACATCGCTAACCCTTTTAAATCGAATGTGTTATTACATATTTAATCGCATACGATATCAAATAAACTCGTTTTAGAAAACAATGGAATTTGCACGTATAATATACAGGTCCTGCACGTATAATATGGCCTCTGCTTTTGCAGGTATAAGCCATATTTTTGCATTCTGTACGATTTATTTACTTACATTATGTTTGTATATCATAAAAACAGCTTTCAATATACGTGCATTTTGGTTGTCTGGGTTCCCATAGTAGTTTAGCAGATGTAATGTCACCTATCTGTTTCTTGCCCTTTAAAGCCTTTTTCGTTACTTTGGGAGGATCTGTAAAAACTGCAAGGTAAGGGCCTGTTAATAAACTACGTAGACTGCTAATATAAAGCTTGTAGCATGCAGATGCAGATTTAGAGGTGATTTACTGCATATGCTAATGCTTATTGGTTACCCGGGTATCTTTTCTGCTTGTACACTAAAAATGAGTAAAAACACTGTACCAACACCAGTCTCATCGGAGTGGTGCAGCCTTTGTTAAATTTACGATGATTTAACCCTGTGGCACAGCTTTAGGCATGCAAAATGATAGTTTGGGATTTCGGTTTAGAAAATACAACAACCAGGCTTTACCAGCAGAGTTGATCGATTTGTTGAATGAGTGCTGCAATTCGTGCATTCGTTCATTTAAAGTCGTAAGCCAATTTTCGCACATCGGTCATCTTGATCCCGTAGCATCTTTTCTCCAAGTCGAAGAGATTGTTCACCAATTCTTTCTCCTGTTCGTGATTGAACACGGTAGCAAGTGGCCACCACCTTGCAGAGAGATTGGAATTCTGCCGTTTACAGCTTTCATTGCCTCCGAACATATTTTGTAGGCATCTATGAAGAAAAAAACGTGGAGGCAATCATGACTAACGCGCTCTTGGTGTCTTTGAACGGAAGGTGCTGCGTGCGATCTACGGTGGAGTGCAGATGGAAGGCGGAACGTGGAAAAGGCGAATGAATCACGAATTGCTTCCGTTGCTGGGAGAACCTCCCATCGTATACACTGCTAAAAGCGGTCGACTACGATGGGCTCGGCATGTCGTAAGAATACCGGACGACAGCCTAGTAAAAATTATTCTCGAACATGAACCGACAGGCACAAGAAGAAGAGGCGTGCAACGAGCAAGGTGGCTCGATCAAGTAAATGGCGATCTGCGCATCATTCGCAGACAGCGAGTAATTTTCGTCGTCCATCAAAACGCATCGGTTTGGCTCTTTCGGGAGAAGGTTGTACACGCTCCGTGACCTTGTTTTCGATCATGCTTTCTTGGTATTCATCCTTCTTATAAGTTCTGATGCTGTGACGCTTTTTGATATTCGGCACTGTTCCGGTACTAACAGCCTTATTCTGCGTGGCGTGTGAGTCGAGACGACTCGCTCTCACATACGAGGTGACAATTGTCGCCTCGTGTGAGGTGACTCTCCATTTGATTTACACGGAGAGTCACCTCACACGAGGTGACAATTCTCACCTCGTATGTGAGAGCAAGTCGTCTCGACTCACACGCCACGCAGAATAAGGCTGTCAGTTATCTTTTCGCAATTTCGCGAACAGAATAAATTTTTTTTGACTTCAAAAACTTTCGGTTCTTTGGCCTTTTCTAGCGTCCGGATTTCGGTAGATCTACAATTGTTCACGTTTCACCACATTTCTGCATGATTTGGAAAACAGCAGATTTCGAACTTTTCGTTATTTTGGCCAATTCTCTGAACGATAGCTCAGACGCTCCTGGATGTTTTTAATTTTATAAAATGAACAGTCTTTGCTACACTCAGCGGAATTAACTTTCGATATTCATAAGATGGCATTATGATTACTTCAGGGGGGCAATCATTAAGGATTTCTCTGTAGCTCACATGGATTTCAGCATGGATGTGAAGAACATATGGTTAGGAATGTATCAACCTGGTTCTTTTTAACCTTCAACACTTTCAAATGTGCGCATCGTCACGCCATTATAGGACACGAAGCGAGTGTAAACGAGTTAGTTGATTTTTTCTGTCATGCCTGTCGTGCTTTGGTATTGATCGATTTGTTTTGATGGGAAATATTACGAGAAAGATTTTTCATTAGGGCCTAACTGACAAATGTATACAATAACAATGCCAAACAAACTGACAAATGTAAACAATAACAATACCCATGTAAGCATGCAATTCTATCGAATCTCTTGTTCTTCGAAATGGCTGTGGTAGATTAATGAGGCAAGTTGCCAAAATCGATAAACTCGAAGAAGAAGCAACTGTTTACGTTGGTCAGTTAGGTTCTAATGAAAAATCTGTCGATTCCAGTTGTCAGGTTTCCAAAATTATCAAAATCATACGCACTATAGTGCATCTATATGAGGTTGACGGCGACGAAGTGCCCCTAGATTATTTGCTATAAGAAATCAGAATGAATTTCATAAATTTGTCTTATGAAATATAATGATGTTGAAAAAATAAAAAAAAAATGGAGCAACCTGGATTCGAACCATGAGGTTATGGATCCAGTGACTTTCCCACTAGTATATATCAACACTTGTAATCAGAAAAGCTGAAAGGCGTAGAAGAACAACGTCGTGTGAAACAAAGTC
Organism: Aedes japonicus; assembly: GCA_034211315.2. Lineage (NCBI taxonomy): Eukaryota > Metazoa > Arthropoda > Insecta > Diptera > Culicidae > Aedes > Aedes japonicus. The sequence goes on from JASCZW010006730.1 coordinate 39,624, forward strand.
AATTCCTTAGTCAGCCTTATGAAATTCCTAAGTCATAAGTTGAACCTTATGAAATTCCTTAAGTTTATTTGCCTGACTGTAGTACCTCCGGTTGCCTGTGTGCTGTCATTTTTTTGACTCGATTTTCTCAAAGTTTTCAAAGTAAGAATTATTATTTTTGAGGGGCAAAACGACGAAGATATTATTTTTTGAAGGGCAAAACGGCGAAGGAAACAAAAGAAAAGTCTGATAAGTATTATTCGGCAAAAGCTCCGTCAGATTACACCGTTAAATATTGTCTTCGAGAGTTTCGTGGTGGAGTTGCACTACGGGTGCGGTTACAGAGGACAATGTCAAAAAAAGGTCATGAAATGGTGTAGACCACAAAGATTAGTACTGAGCGCACACGAGATTCTGCAGATGAAAAAGTTATCCTAACTGCTGATGCGGAATCGGAAAGACATTTGGCGTCGATTGGTAACTGTTGATGAAACCTAGATCCACTATTACACACCAGCGAACAGAATGAGGGCACGGCAATGGACTTAAACCGGCTCGAGTACTCAGAAGCGGCCTAGGGAGGCTCAATGGGTCGGAAAGATTTTGGCGTAGGGTTTCTGGGATTGTCATGGCACACTCTTCGTGAATTACCTCGAAAATAATAAAAACATCAACAGCGAGTAATACTGTGAATTATTGGAGCGCTAGAAGGCTGAAATAGTTGCAAAACGGCCTTACATGAAGAGAAAAACAATGCGCCGGCGTACAAGAGCCGGCGCACAAACCTTAAAAAGTTGGCTCATCAATAAAAAAATCAACTCTCGCGAGGAAATCATTGACGCCGCAGAGGAGTATTTTGCCGACCTTCCGGAAAATTATTTTTCGGGCGGGATCAAGAAGTTGGAACATCTTTGGAATAAGTTTATTGAGCTAAAAGGGGACTACATTGCATAAAATAAATCGGAGACAATCGATAACATATCACTGTTTGGCTAGTTAGTGGTCCTCCCTTAGCTCAGTTGGTGAAGGCGTAGCTACAAAGCAATACCAGGCTGGAGGTGGCTAGGTTCGATTCCCGGTCTGGTCTAGGAATTTTTCGTTAAGGAAAATTTCAAGACACCCTGTACTTGCCACATAATCATACTAATGGTACCTGCTCTCCAATAATAGCTGTGGAAGTGCATTTAGAACACTAAGATGAGAGCAAGCAATAAGCGAATTGTGAAAGCAATAAGCTTGAAATGCTAAAAGAAGAAAAAAAGTTTGGCTAGTTTCTCTAAATTAGTCAGAAATTTAGAAGTCAGAACTGTATGTGAATTTATCTCTTAAAATAATACGAAGGCACTTTACTGTTTTCTCGTCTCAATCTTGTCCATAGTGACCGTGCAATTGATCAGTTATGACGCTAAACGTCCCGTTCTAATCTGCTCGATCAATATCCGCATAATAGTTAACTGCTGACATGTTTTTTTTTATTTAACCTACCGGCGAATATCTAATAGTAACAGGCTATAATCCAACATGGGTTTGTTACACTTAATCCTCTTTTCATCTCCTTCCTATTTGTTCTTACTAAGCAACTACACTCCGTGTCATAACTATAGAACCACTGAATTTTTATCGAGACGTCTTGGATTAATTAGTGATTTTTCGAAATAAGTTGCACAGAATAATAGATACTTGTTGTCTATTTTTACTGAAGAATTTTCGACTCTAAGCATATTCAGGGTTATTCTGCGTGGCGGGTGAGTCGACACGACTCGCTCTCACATAGGAGGTGACAATTGTCGCCTCGTGTGAGGTGACTCTCCATTTGATTTACACGGAGAGTCACCTCACACGAGGCGACAATTGTCGCCTCGTATGTGAGAGCGAGTCGTGTCGACTCACCCGCCACGCAGAATAAGGCTGATTGTGTTTAGCTTTATAATATGTAATAGATTCATAAAAATTATATGTTCCATAACTATAGAACCAGTTTAAAATTTATTTCTCTTTTGAAGATTTCAACGATGTTTACCTGTAAATCAAAATGTTTATAGCGGGTAGGTCCTCTTTTGTTCTCGATCAGTTCAAACAACCTATTCGGCATACTCTAAATTAAGTTATGTATTCCATGCCATGCAGATAGGACGGCTTGTTTCAGGTCATGGACGCTTGCGTACTACCTGTTGTCTGCATATACTTCCGGTACGATCAATCCCCACATATTCTCGACCGGGTTTTGGTCTGGAGAACAAGCTGGCCATTCCATAGTTTGAAGTCCATGTTTGCTGAACCACACCCCATAGTCGCTCTACTTGTATGAACTGAAGCTTTATCTTGCTGAAATGTGTCGCCAACTCGACGATGGTGCCCCAAGAATGGTAGCAAACGACTTTGGAGTATCTCCATGTACTCCCGACTGTTCATTCTGGTGGATGGAAAAGCAATCTGTACCGTTCCAGTTTGACAAAATGCTCCCCAAACCATCAAACTACCACAACCAAAGTTACGAGTCGAAAAGTAACGCTGCTCCTTTCTTAAGTCCCTCTAAGGAGTGTATCGAAAAGTAGTTATAAACACTCGATGCGTTATTACGCATAAACTACTGTATATATTTTTAGCGTGTAAGCGCCATTTGCTTTGTTTACATGTCAAAAATGATTATTCGGTTCATTCATTTCCGTTGATAAAGTTGTATTCAAAATGTCGCGAATTGAATTTGAGACTAAAAAGAAAATTCTGCACACTTGGTGCACCGAAAAGGGTGTTACTTACAACCAGATTGCGAAAAGAGTAAATGTTCACCCGGCAAGTGTAAAACGCATCATCGAAAAGTTTGGTAAGGAGTGCTCCCTCAAGGATTTACCAAGAAGTGGCCGGAAACCCGGCTCCAGCAACCCCGATTTGGACCAAAAAGTTGTGGATTATATTCAACGGAACAAATCTGCCTCTACTCGCGATCTAGCCAAGAAGTTCAGGACCAGCATCGGAATGATTCAACGAATCAAGCGCAGGAATGACTTGAAGACGTACAAAAAGCAGAAAGTGCCCAAACAAACTCCGGAACAAAAGTCTCGTGCCAAAACCAGGGCTCGAAAGCTGTACAGCTGCATTTTGGACAATGTCGACCAGTGCATTTTGATGGATGACGAAACATACGTTAAAGAAGATTCAAGAACGCTACCGGGGCCGCAGTTTTATACTAAATCTGTTGGGGAACGTGTGCCAACCGCAGATACGACTGTTGCGATAGAGAAATTCGGTCAGAAGGTGCTCATTTGGCAAGCTATTTGCACATGTGGCTTGCGTTCTTCAATTTTCTTTACAAAAGGAACTATAAATGCTGAGATTTATTAAAAGGAATGTTTGAAGAACAGGTTGCTACCATTGTATAGAAAGCACCAGTCCCCTCCTCTCTTCTGGCCAGATTTGGCATCGGCACATTACGCCAAATCCACTCTACAGTGGCTGACGGAGAATAACATCAAGTTCGTAGAAAAAGACATCAACCCTTCAAACTGTCCCCAGTTGCGACCGATCGAACGCTATTGGGCAATAGTCAAGCGTATATTTAAGAAGGATGGTACAGTGTCCCAAAACATGACCGATTTTAAGAAAAATTGGGCAGCGGCATCCAGGAAGTGCACAAAGGTCACTGTGCAGAATTTGATGGCAGGTGTCAAATCAAAGGTACGGGCATTCTACAGAAATGAACATGATGACTAGTTTTTCCGTTTGGATCTTTTGTAAACATGTTAAGCTATAATAAACTGAAATAGTATGTTAATTTTAACCATGTTTTCATGCCTATTTTATTATTTGGAAGTTTATAACTACTTTTCGATACACTCCTTAGTATGAAAAAATAACTTAGTGGGACAGAGGAACTTCATTAATTTTATAATAGTGAATAATGAAGGTTTGCATACCTTACCTTACCATACCAATCTCTACGCATATTAGCTCGTGCGAATTCGAGTCGGGCTTGTTTATTGCGAGTTTAGAGTCGTGGAGCTTGCTTCAGTTTTTGCCGCTGAATATAAGGAGAGCTTTTCAATCGATAGATTGTAGAACATGAGACGTCAAGTGATAACTCGGACTTAATGTGTTCCAAACTTTTGAATCAGTCACTTGCAGTTTGAACAATTCTTCGATGCGCTCTTTCCGACAACTTTTTTTTGGGTCCACCTGTCTTGTTATTCCTACACGTTCAACACTCTCTCTCTTCTTCAGTATTATCCTTTTTTCACACGGAAAAGTTACTATCTTCGTAAAAGTGGATCTACTCAATTTTTGACTAGATCCACTTTTTACGAAAATTGAGTAAGTTTTCCGTGTGAAAAAAGGGATAGTAATACGAAAGAAAGAGATGGAGCTTAGAGCGTGTATATCGTTCTGGATTTCTCAGAAAATTGATTATGACGTGATGCGATCTTCCCAAACGTCTAGCAATTTCGGGAATACCAACATTACATTCGCGAAATGCCAAAATTTTACCAAATACGTTCACGATAAAATGTGAAAAGATACTGAACCGCAATTTATGCAGATAGTTTTGTATGTATTGGGACTATAGTTATGAAAAGCAAAAATGAGTGATTTTATTATTATCCACTCACACATTATATCAATGGATTCAGAAGTGTTGTGGGGTGGGTGTGAGTCAACTTCCTCACACAGTTTCTGCATGTGAATAAATGAAACGGTAGAATTCATTCTTCATTGAAACATATGGACTATTTAAGTGGATCTATTGTTATGAAACGTAGTGTATACGAGAAAGGATGGATGTTCAGTTTCCTGCATTAATGTCCTAGGCTAGAGTTGGATTCCAACTCCTGGGTTCTTCCTTAGCTCAGTCGGTAAAGGCGCGGTTACAATGCAACACCATGCTGGAGGTGGCTGTGTTCCATTCCCGGTCTGGTCTAGGAATTTTTCGTTAAGGAAAATTTCTCGACTCCGTTGACATAGGGTATGATTGTACTTGCCACACAAGCATACTAATGGTACCTGGCATCGAAAGCTCTTAATTAATAACTGTGGAAGTTCATTTAGAACACTGATGTCTAGTGTGAACAAGATGTGAAGTAGCAATAAGCGAATTGTGAATGCAATAAGCTTGAAACGCTAAGAAAGAAGAAGAAGAGTTCGATTGCATTGTCATCAGCGTCACCCGCTTTCGACTGAAGTAAACCTCGCCCACTTGATTGCACCTGTTTCAGTTCAACCAACCGGTTGCATCTATAAATAAGAAAGGAAAAAATCATCTGATGATAACGGTTCGTCGACACCGAGAAGTCGCTTCCATTCAAACCAGCCGAATGTTTCCGAAATCGGTAATTTTCGCTGGAATAGACCATACCATAGCATTCAAGTTAATCTTTTCAGGTATCATGCGGAGGCTTGAATATTTGCAGTGATATCTCATTTTCAGCTAAATAGTCGCTCTGAACAGGTTTCCTCTAGTAAACTTGTTTCATTCAACCTCAACGCTTTATCTGGAGCACTGCGTCGAAAAAAATGTTCAAATTTGCGGGTGATCAACCATAGCACAAATAGAATAACTGACCCAGCTGAATAGCTGCGAGTTCAAGGTTGGAAATTTATGAATTGACATTGCTCTCATAGCTGAATCGTGACTAGTCATATTTTCGTGCACGAAAAATATGTTTCCGATGCATATCGATTTCTTAAGATTAGTAAGTATTGTGAACATAAGCAAATTAAGTTACCTTTACTAATATGTAACATGTAATACTTTTCAAGAGGATTGTAAAACCATTTTCAATTCACGGTTACTGTAGGACCTGTCACGGTATTTAAAAATCTGCGCTTTCAAGTTCCCAGCTCTTGTTTCCAGTAACCGGTTCTGCGCGTATTTTTTGTGATTTTCCATAGCGCAGACATCCCTTTGAAAACCCCCCGTAAAACCCCTCACTTTCACGGAGCGTATCAGAGGCCGTAACCCATAGGCATATTGATTGTTAATTGAGCACGGATTCGTTCTTAACCAGTGTATGTTGTGTGGTTGTGACTCGCCCTCGTTTCGTAAAGCTAGACGCTTATAAGATTGCTGCAGGCATCCCTCGTACGTGTATGAGTATAAACGCCGATGATGATAAATTGAGCGCTAATCGATTGTAAGTTAAGTTTCCTGGTTGTTTTGGTTGAACGAGTTTTCGAATCAAAAACATTTCAACGTCTGCTCCGTCGCGATCTTCAACTGGCTGCGGGTGACCTAAACGAATAAGTGACAGCAATAAATTTTCTAGCAAATTTCCTACCGACAGTTCATTCCAATATTCTTGACGAGTATGTGACAAACTCATGAAAATGTTAATCATAGCTTCAACCAACCAGCTTACATGCCTGCCATACATTGCAACTACCGTAGGAGTGGTTTTTCAGTTTACTGTAGCTTAGGGTAAGTTTGTCCTGTCCTCCCGCAACTACACTCTGAAGTGAATTGTACAACTGCTTAAGACGCAACCTAAGAAATCTGGTCAGATGTTACCCCTATTGACGGTATTAATCTACACATTTTAATCGAGTGCCAACTTTTTTATTAATTGAATCGATATCACCCTGCTCCGGTTCCTCTTATGTAAACAAGTTGTTTTATGTGTGTTTTGTGTCGGTATCGATAATCATACGGCAGGGCCGGACGCTGGTTGTCGTGTTAATAAAATGACGTCTAAATGCGGTTGAAGGATAAACTGTCGCCATAGTGGTGTTAGGAGCAATGATAGAATAATGTTGAATTTAGGAATTTGTACCCTTAATGCGCGGTGTGTATAGGTTTTTGCGATTGTGATAATTTTGCACAAAAGAGCAAAAGATTATTATCATGCCTTAACTGAAGCATTTGTTTAACATTTTATTGTATGTAAACTTCTTATCATTCGAAGGTTTGTCTGTCTTATTCCACAAACGAGATTATCGGAAACAAAAGCTGTTCTTTGACAAACAGATTTGAAACAAACCACGATTTTTCTGAGTTGTTCCTTTGTGAAATAATTATGTTTTTTATTAACACCATGTTCGTGACACTTCTGCGGCTTTTATCGCATTTTAATTTAATGCTAAGATATTTTTTTTTTCTATTTTATTATTTAGTCTGAAACTTACACCTTTATCTTACAAGCATTAAGGTCTGTATCCACAATAATCCGGACACCTCAAAACATGAATAAAACAAATTTCGCATTATATTTCCGTCGTAGTTGTTGTTTTCAGATTCATGGGATGTGTTTTAACAATTCGTGAAGACGAAACATAGTTATTCGGTATTTGCATAAAATTTTCGAACTTTGCGCTTAACTCCATTAGGGTTTGTTCAGACTCTGCGGAAATCGTAGAAGCCGACTTTGTTCAACTTTGCTGGAAGTGTTTGAAGTCTTTGATTCCTTGCTTCTTTCCAGATAGCTTCCGCTTCATCAGAGCCCAATATCTCTCGATTGGTCGCAGCTCTGGGCAATTTGGCGGGTTTGAGGTTTTTGGTACAATGTTCACTTGATTTGCTTGGTACCACTCCATCACAGTTTTAGCACAGTGGCATGATGCCAAATCGGGCCAGAACAAAGGTTTTTCTTTGTGACTTTTGTGACGCTTCTGCAGACACTTTCTGGTAGATCTCCTTGTTGATTGTTGATTGTGCCTGTAGTTTAATTGCTTGCCATACAAGGTATTTTTTGGGAAATTTCGATGCCTTCTTCGTTCTGAAATGCTCAGCGGTAGCATTTCTGGCCATAGCAGAATAAAAAACCAGCCCTGGAAGCTGCTTGAAATCCTCCAGGACATAAGTTTCATCGTCCATAACAACGCATGAAAACTTCGTCAAATATTCGCAGCACAAACGTCGAGCCCGTGATTTTGCTGCCAAGTTCTGTTTGTCGTTGCGATTTGGAACTGTTTTTACTTTATACGACTTAAGTACCAAACGTTGTTTTGATTTTTGGACATAACCAGGCGACATCCCTATTGACTGACGTGTTTTGTTTTTGCTGCGTCGTTTTCGCGAAAAAAAAATCAAACAATAATTCGTAATTTAACTTTAACTAACAGTGAAATCATAAAATATCCGCGTGCTTTGGGAAACCTGTAGTGAATACAATCGATTCCCACCCGAAATGTATGAGTGTCGGTAGTATTTCCACATTTTGTGGTTTTTTGTGCTGCGCCCCCGCACCCGGAAGAGGAGTTACATCAGCTTAGTTTTACTTATTAGTGGTAGTATTGAGACATCCGGACATACATTATTAGGTTTGAGCGTTTGTCCGCTTTGTCGCGAGTGAATCGATGATTATTAGCAGTTTTGAAGTTCGATATAGAGTTGCCTCGTAGCGGGCATTTGATTATTGGCAGAGTGTGGAGTGCAAAAAAAGAAGACCAGTGCGTGTAGAAAACGGCCATTTGCTTATCAGAAGCAGCAAACGAAGACAATGCGCATGCGTGCGGGAAAGGCTGCCACATAATTTCAGATGCGTTCACCATGTGGTGTACAGAGTTTCTCATGCAGGTTACATATATAACGGGCGGTTTGGCCACGTTAATTTTGCGCTTATTTTGTCGGGAGTGCATTAAATTAATTACGAGGCAACGTCGAGAATTTTTATGTTTGACGAATGAACAAGAGAGTGTAACGAAGGAGGCGGCAATTGGTGAGATGTATCTGACTAGAACTATATAACGTCAACATTATTTATAAATAATACCAAATACGTGCCTGGTTTGGAAATTTAAGATTTCCAAATCTGGAAGTGTGTTGCAGTGCCCTTATCCAAATGATATCGGTAATGTTTACATGCGGGGCTTATTGTATGTGAAAGTAACCTCGGAATGGGCGTGACTCTCCAGACATTCTGAAATGGGTTGCTGGATCTGCAGTAGAGCTATCACTTTCTAGCTCTCGGATTAAAGCTGCTTCCAATGGTCACTTGAGGGATTGTTGTAAACAGATTTCTTCCATAATACCATTGCCGGCCAATGAGTGTCAGATTGTACACACACACACACACACACACACACACACACACACACACACACACACACACACACACACACACACACACACACACACACACACACACACACACACACACACACACACACACACACACACACACACACACACACACACACACACACACACACACACACACGCACACACACATAACCAGGCGACATCCCTATTTTACGAGCCAGCGTTCGAATGGAGAGATATGGGTTTTTCGTTAATATCCTTTGCATCTTTCGGTCCATGACAGGATCAGCGCGTCCAATGTTGTTTTCACTTCTCGGTTTCCTCTGCACTGTCAAACGTTCCGAAAAATTATTTGAGCACATTGTGAACAGTGGATTTAGGCAAATCCAATGTTTTTGCAAGGTCCCGTATTGACAAGTCAGGATTTGTCGTACGCCCGTACAAAATTCGTTCGCGCACTTGTTTTTCGTCGCCATCTTGAATACTAAACATGAAATGTAAACATCAATCATAGTCTTTTTCATCATAGACTCTCAGCTATACCACAGTGAAGTTTTTCATTCCTACGTGCAATATTTCAAAAGTTACAATGATTTGAAGGTGTCCGGATTAATATGGATACAGATTTTACTAACGATTCAACTTTAACAATCATGCTTTGTATCAGTACTCGAAGCAAAGAGATATTCGCATACCATTTTAAATTTCAATTCTATGAAGAGTATGGAGATCGCTTGAAACTCCTAGTTTCGATACTAGCGCCATGGCGTCCGGCTTAGCTCAATGAGTACGCAAAATATCGGTGTGTCTGTCTTTCTCAGCAACCAGTGAACTAAATTATGCGAAATAAACGCGAAATTACAGGTTTTGTGGTCCGATTGAATGCTATTGGATGTTTAAGAATCAACCAATCAGTTTGGAAGATGTTGCGATATAAAACTCGCGATTACATGCAACATAAGTACTAATTTATTTAGAACAATTAATTAACAATTTAAAAGCAATAAATCACATGTGGACTTCTAGAGGCGAGTTATATTGAATCGCATGATGACATTCACGCTGACACTTCTTCGCATCGTACGTCGACACGGTCGACGTCTGTCGCTCTGACGGCTGTCAGATCGGATCCACCGGCTGCGTACTGAAAGTTGGGGTGGTCCTTCCAACACCTCCCCCTTTTAGTAAAGATGATACGGATCATACCTCACGGGAGCTCTTCGGTTTCGAGAGGAAAAACGAGGCACAGTTGATTCCCGTTGTTGAAGGCGTTGCTGCTTCCGAAGATTCTTGGGCGATCCAGTCTGCTGTTGTGGTTCTTCTTCCGGAGGATCGTCTGGATCAGGATCGAACTCCGAAAGATTTGCTTCCGAAGAACTTTGGTTCAGGCCCCACGAGTCTAGTAGAATATCCAGGGGGACTTGGAAAGGTTGTTTTTCTTCTGCTGTTTCTGCTGCATCTGAATCACACCGCTTTCGTAGCTGATTGCAGTGCGATCGGATTAACGACTTCTTCTGCTGCAACCATACATTGTAGATCACGTTTCCCACGCGCTCGAGAACTTGACCAGCCTCCCAACTCCAACTGTTGTTCTTGTAGACCTTAGCCCAGATCAGGTCCTTGGGGTTGTAGCTGATGGCCTTGCTTCCATGCTTCCGGTTGTACTGGTTGTCTTGCTCGCTGTTTTCTGCTTTATGAAACGCTGTAGGCGGTTTGAGAAGATCAAGTGACGTTCGTATCTTTCTACCAAGCAGTACCTCGGCAGGTGATTTCCCTTCAGGAGCACTTCGACAGGACGTGGAACGATAGCATAGCAGGAACGTATGGATCGCTTCGGTGAGGCCCTCTCCTCCCGCCGTAATTTTCTTGAGAGTCCGTTTAAACGTATCAACGAATCTTTCTGCAAGTCCATTGGACTGCGGGTGGAAAGGTGGTGTCTTGAGGTGAAGTATTCCGTTGTTATTACAGTACCTTTCAAACTGCTCACTGACGAACTGACGTCCGTTATCGCTAACCAGCGTCTCCGGCATTCCAAAGCGAGCAAAGATTCCTTGGAGGATATTGAGTGTTGCTGACGTCGTGATTCGTCGGGTTTGGACAACTTCAGGCCATTTCGAGAATGCATCGACCAGGATAAGATAGTACCAATCATCGACGGGACCAGCGTAGTCGATGTGCAATCTTTGCCAAGGCTTTTCAGGTGCAGGCCAGGATTCCAAATTTGTTCTAGTGTTGGTTTTGGCAACTCTGGCACATTCGGTACATGAACGAACAAGTTGAGCAATGCTTTCGTCGATGCCTGGCCAGTATACGTAGCTACGTGCAACCGCTCTCATTCTCTCGACGCCTGGATGACCCTTATGCAAAAGCTGGAGGACTTTCTTTTGGAATTTGGACGGAATAACTACCCTCTCACCGTAGGTAAGACAGCCGGATATGACTGATAGTCCATCTTGACGAAGGTAAAATTGTTGACAGGAGTCGGTTAAGTCGGTCTTCTTGGTAGGCCAGCCTTGCTGGACGTGCTGAAGAACTTCTTGTAGGACCGGGTCCGCACTGGTTTCGGATTGTATCGACTTGTACGTAAGCGGCAACATTTCCAGAGATTGTTGAACAACATCCTGAAACGTATTTTCCAGCTCGATCGATGCTATTACGTACTCCTCATCAGGCCGAACGTGATTGTTTATCAGCCTGGACAGAATATCTGCATAGCCAAAACTGTCAGTCGACACATATTCGATGGTAAAATCGTACAGCAGAAGGGTCAACGCCCAACGCTGTAACCTGTTGGCGGTGTAAACGGGGATACCCTTTTAGACCCAAATATGGCCAACAACGGTTTGTGATCGGTTTCCAACGTGAAATGTCTTCCGAAAAGCATCCGATGGAAACGAGTTACGGCGAAAATCAAAGCCAACCCCTCCTTCTCGATCTGGCTGTAGTTTTCTTCAGCAGGTGTTAGGCTTCTCGATGCGTGATATATTGCTTTCACCGTGCCGTCAGGAAACCTGTGAGCAATTCTAGCCCCGATACCGATAGATGAAGCGTCTGCAGATACCACGATATCCAGCTGGGGATTGTAGTGAGTTAATGCCAGCGGAGACATCAGCAGTTCCTTGAATCGATCGAACGAATCTTGGCAGGCTTTAGTCCAATCCCATTTGTTCCCGGTTTTCAGCAGTTGATCCATGGGATACCGCAACTTTCTCATCTCTGGAACATACTTGCCGTAGTAGTTCACAGCTCCTAAATACGACCGGAGTGATGGGAGATCGTGTGGTGGTGGCATATTGGCAATGGTGGTGACCTTATCTGGATCCGGTCGGATGCCTTCGCTATCCAGGATCTGGCCCAGATATTTAATTTGACGCATGTTAAAGCTGCATTTCTCGATTCTCACTGTGAACCCGTACTCTTGTATACGACTTAGGACCTGTTCGAGATTCCGGTTGTGCTCCTCCTTTGTTCTGCCACCCACCAACACGTCATCCAGATAACCACAGGTGCTTTTAAGTCCGGAGAGCATTGCATCTACCAATTGCTGGAACGCTCCCGGTGCTGATTTGATGCCGGGAGATAAGCGGGTAAACTGATAGAGTCCTTTGTGGGTATTGATGGTGAGGGAGATTCTGGCAGCTTTCATCTACCTCTACCTGTAGATAGGCATCAGAGAGGTCGATATGGCTGAAAAATCGACAACCCGTCATCTTTGCAAAAATATCGTCAGGTAACGGTAGCGGATATTGGTTGGGCTCTAGGATGTCGTTCAATCCTGTTGAAAAATCCGCACAAATGCGAATCCGTCCGTTTGGCTTCCGCACGACCACAATTGGCGCAGCCCAGTCGGAGAAATCGACTGGCTTCAAAACTCAAGGTGGTGGAGACGTTGGATTTCCTCTTCAACGGCTCCTTCCATGCTGTAGGATACAGGACGTTTTGGCCGAAATACCGGTCTAGGATTACCTCGAAGTGGCAGCTTGACCTTCGTTTTGCAGCACAGTCCTATTCTGCTGGTGAAAACGTCAGGGAACATTGACTGAATTGTCCCTACGCCTGATTGAGACTGGCTACTGATTTGGTTGCAGAACGCGTTGATGGGTACGTCCCACAGGCCAAACTTATCCATCCAATCGGCACCTAGAACGGATAGATTAATCTCTGGAATCATAACACGACACAAACCTCGTTTAAAGACACCGTTGATTGACACGTCACACCAAAATTCTGATGCGATGTTGAGCGGATCTCCAGATGCTGTGACCGCTTGACACGAAGGTGGCTGCGTTTCCGGTTCTCCGATCTGCTTCCACATTTCGGCCGTGATGATGCTGATGTCTGACGCCGAATCAATTTGCAATCGGACCGGAACGTTGTTTATCCGTAGCTCCGCATATTTTCTTCCACGGCTGACTGTGTTCACGGAGACTACCTTTGTTGACTTTTGTGTACGTGTATTCTTCTTCCCTTGCCGGCTGCTGATTTTCCGGAGAAGCAAGCACAATAGCCCTCTTTGTGTCCCTTTTTCCACAATCACGACATAGATGATCCCGAAACTGGCAGTCCTTCGAAAAGTGCATTCCTCCACACGACCAGCATGGAGTACGAGGCTGATCTGCACTGCGTTCACTACCTGTAGCCGATGAATAACGTGCCGGCTTAAAAGGTTTGTTGGTGTTGTACTTCACGGCACGTACTGTTGAAGGAGACGGTTTTTCTACCAGCACGTTGTCGTTCTTGAGGTTCACCAGGGTTCTGCAGTCCTCCACGATCTTCGCCAACGTGATATCCGACGATTCGTTTAGCTTCGTGATGAGCCGTATCCGAATATCGGAATCCTTCGACGACTTGAGACCACAGACAAAAATGAGGCATTTAAATTGCTCCTCGGACATGTCGGCAACTTTAAAGTCCACACAAGCGCGATTTACCTTGCACGAATATGACACGATGTCTTCTGCGTCGTCCTTGACGATTTGCAAACACTGATACCGCTGATGAAAAATCGAGACGGTCGATCCGAAAAGCGATTTCAACCTCTCGATGGTTTCGGTGAAAGTGAATTGCTTGGACAGCTTCGGGAGAATAAAACTCGTGTATCGCTCGTGTGCCGTTGGGTTGAGTTTCCTCATTAGAAGTCGGACTTTAGCGGAATCGTCTAGTTTTTTCGCATCCTTATCGAAAAGCTCAGCATAGCGAGAATACCACGAATCGAAAGTGCATCCTTCGTCCGGTGCGTAACGGAATTCTGTTATGTTGCTAGCTAATGCATCCAGTGCAACGTCATCGCGAGAGAGCTCTTTCAGGCAAAGTTGCGTTGCTGACATCTGCTCGGACATCTGGGTGATCAGCTGCTGCTGTTGCGTCAGAATCTGAAGCAGGGACTGCTGGAAGGCATCTGTCGTTGCCATTGCAGCTAACCTCAAACTTGCTTTTCAGCTTCACCGACGGATGAGTACAACTGTATTCGAACGAGATTCCGCGAACCGACACCGTTTTCACTCGTCGCCACGTTGTTGTGATATAAAACTCGCGATTACATGCAACATAAGTACTAATTTATTTAGAACAATTAATTAACAATTTAAAAGCAATAAATCACATGTGGACTTCTAGAGGCGAGTTATATTGAATCGCATGATGACATTCACGCTGACACTTCTTCGCATCGTACGTCGACACGGTCGACGTCTGTCGCTCTGACGGCTGTCAGATCGGATCCACCGGCTGCGTACTGAAAGTTGGGGTGGTCCTTCCAACAGAAGATATATCGTGCAAAATCATCATGCTACATACATTCGGACATGTTCTGGATATGGGGAAACAGGGTAAATTACAAGTAACGCTCTATAGCTGATTTGGACGGATTCAAACAAATAGTAAGGGCGCTTTTCGGGGCTACTCACAAAGAGTGATCGTGGTTTTTAAGTAGGACTTACGCCTCTCTTTCCTATTCCTGTATAGGGGCGTCGTTCTAAAATGTTTTAAATGGAGTGGAGATTTTGAACAATAATATCTTCACTTTCACTTTTTTTTTTTAAACACTATTTTAAAAAAAACTTTTTTTAAGCGTATTAGTAGAACGATTGTGATTGGGAAACTAGGAGAATTTAAAATTTAACACTTCATTTGATCACTTTTTAAAAAAATAAAAAATTAAACCTTGAAACACTTTTTTAAAAATTTCGCTAGTAATCGCGAGCAAATTCCATTTAATTCCACTATGAGCTTATCTTTTGACAGATAGGCCTATTTCGTCTGCTACTTACAGACTTCTTCAGTGTCGAGTGCTAAGAAAAGTGTTTCAAGGTTTAATTTTTTATTTTTTTAAAAATTGATCAAATGAAGTGTTAAATTTTAAATTCTCCTAGTTTCCCAATAATATCTTCTTCTGGCCCACAAAACATCTACAATAAGCATTTCATTCGTAAGGTAGAACATCTACGCTAAATCCCTGTTGCCAGCCTAATCCATTCCATCCACTTAATCTGTCACTAAAAATTAAAACTAGACGAATAATACGATCGTTTTATTTTATTGATTTTTAAATAATTTGAAATTTTAAATTAAAATAAAAAAGCTGTATATTCTTTGTCGAAACATCCTGCATCCTGTTTCGTGCGATTTATACACGCATCCAGAACATACTAGAATGGAGATTTGTGCGTGAGATCAAATTAGTGAAAAACAATACCGAAGTGGTTCGACAGTCTACCAAATCATCATCTGGTACTCGACAATTATCGGTACTACTCGCACCTCTCCAGTAACAGTAAATAACGAAATACCAAACGGCCCTTTTTAGGGCCCTTTTAGGAGTTATAAAGAGTTGACTTTCAAAGTTTTCGTGAAGAATCAATAGTAAAGCCATTAATGTCTTCACATAAACAAGGAGTTCTACGTCAACTTGGCAGTTATGTCACTGAGATAACTAACATTAAAGTTAACTTAAAATAACGCTCGAAAGACGATCTGGCCCCATTTAACCTTTCAGCATTCGCGCGTTGTTCTTTGTACAACAAATTCCTTCCCGGAATATCTCGTGATACGGAACACATAGAATGTTCCTGTCTACAGCAAAGTTATTCAGTAGATCAAGGCCTTTTCATTGGCGTACAGTTTCGGATTCTCTCACTACGCGGCGCTAGCGTGCTAATTATTTTCAGGAATATCTGATATCTTGATATCTTGACCAGAAAGAATGTTTCTGTCTTCGACAATGTTGGTCAGTGGGTCAAACCTTTTGAATGGTGACTAGGTGGTGACCTCCGGCTTTGTTATTAACTGATTAGGCACATTATTCTCAGCATCCTAAGAAAATTCGGCAGCATAGGACTCATATATTGATCAGCAATATTGAACATCTGTACGGAGGAAACCTTTCACTTGTCTAGGTCTGAAACTTGCTCACCTTTCGTACCTCCATCGACCGACCAAAGTCGCTAAACATTCGGATTGAATTATTATTTCGGCAAGCATTATGTTAGGTCGCAGTTATCCTAGTCGATAACTATCAATCCGAAGACGGAAAGTTTGTCTTCTAGTCCGATCGAGGAGATATTTATGACAAGTTTCCTGGAATTCCTTGATCATGGAGTGTCATTGTGTTTGCCCCATAATATACACAATTGGATGCATTGATGTTGACATTGTAAGCTCTCAATGTGGAAGTTTTTTTTGCACTTGAGAAGTTGAGAGCTTATGAGGAAATCCTAAAAGTAATTAGAAAAAATAATTGGAAAGATCGTGCAGTGCACCAGGTGCACTTATTGACGAGATATCACTGATGTCATGTAAAACAGCAACCATATTCAAAAAAAATCATGAAATTAATTTTTCAAAACTTTAAAAAGTGTACAATCGGTAAAATTTTACCGAAATCCGGTAATTTTTACAGATATCTGTAAAATTTCATCGAAATCCGTCAAATCGGATTACCTAACGTTCAGCTGTTGAGAATACGGTAAAACTTTACAGATTTAAGACAAAAAAATCTAAGTGTGTATGTAGTAAATGTTTCTCGAACTTACGCTTCACTCCAGCCATAAGGGTTTGTACAGACTCCTTAGTGACCTTACTGGCAGCTCTGGTTCAAATTTGTTGAAAAGGGTATGGCATATTTGGACCTTCTGCTTATTTCAGAAAAGCGTTCGCTTTATCAGAGCCCAATATTTTTCAATTGGGCGTAATTAGGGACTATTGGGAGGGTTTAAACTTTCTTGCTAACGGGTCAAAACGTGGCTTCTAACGAAAGGCCGATGGTTTGCAGGCACTCCTTCTGGTGAATTTGCTTGTTGATTGTGCAAGTGGCGATGAAAGATTTAGCTTTTCTGTCACATGAATAAATTGTTTGCCAAGGATACATTTTCTTGGAAATATTGACAGTTTTTCTATCCTGAAATATGCAAATGTTGCATTTCTGGCAGTATAGGAAGTCAGTCCTGGAAGTTGTTTTTATCCGTCGCCATTTGAACACAGTGCCTAAGAAATGTCAAAACCGATCATAGTCTTTTTAAGTACAAACACCCAGCTCTGTTTGTGTAGTATTCTCTTCGTTCCTTCTGGACAATTACAGCTCAGCCACCCTCTCTCAAATCAATCATGTCAGTAACCAGAACACCCGCAGCTTAGACCTCTGTTTCGCGAGTGCCAAAGACACCGCTCCACTCTTATGCGAAGCTCCCTCTCCTCTAGTGAAACTAACTCTTCATCATCCGCCTCTACTGGTCACGTAACGCTCAAAGCTGCAATATGATTTCGAAATCTCACCTCCTACAGTTTCCTACGATTTTTTTCGTGCCAATCATCGCAATATCGCCGAGTTACTCTCGCTTTTCGATTGGGATAACATTTTGGATACAGTCAACGTCGAGTCAGCCGCTCAAACATTTTCCAACGTTCTGGCATATGTCATAGACAGACACGTTCCAAAGAAAATCCATCGTCATACGTCTCGTCCACCCTGGCAAACGAGTGAACTTCGTCCCTTGAAATCTGGCAAGAGAGCTGCCCTCAGAAAATTCACAAAGCACCGGACACTATTTCTAAGTCGTCAGTATGTAAGGATGAATCACGAATACAAACGAGTTGCGAAACGTTGCTTTCTTCGGTATCGGCGTGGAATACAGAGAAAGCTCAAGTTATGTCCTAAACAATTCTGGAAAGTGCCACGAAATTGGTCTTCCGTCGTCTATGTCGCTCCACGGCAACAAGGCTAGACAGCTATTTTCCGAGAAATTCTCTAGCGTTTGCATCGAGGAGACATTGAGCGATGACCACATTAGACTTGCGGCCAGCTACGTTCCCCTTGTCGGTCAAACCTTGGGCCAAGTCGACATCGATGCAGAGATGATAATCAAGGCTGCTCTAAACTCAAATTTTCTCACAATCCCGGACCGGATGGAATTCTTTCGTCATTTCTCAAACTACAGTTGGATAGTTTGTTGTCCCCGCTGCTTCACGTTTTTCGACTATCTGCGGCTGTCGGTATTTTTCCTTGCCGTTGGAAATTTGCTCATATGTTTCCAGTACACAAAAAGGGTAGCAAACAGGACGCTGGCAATTATCGCGGCATAACTTCGCTTGGCGCTGTTGTTAAACTGTTTGAGCTTGTTATTATGGAACCGTTGCTCGCTCACTGGAAATCGTATATTAGTACCAACCAGCGCGGATTCATGGTTGGTCGCTCCACTGCCACTAACCTGCTGTGCCTTACTTCCTACATTACTGACGGTATGGCGAAACGCGCCCAAACGGATGTCATTTACACCGACTTGTCTACAGCTGTCGATAAATTGAACCACCGCATAGATATTGCCAAACTGGACAGGCTTGGGATCAACGGATGCCTGCTGCAATGGTTTCAATCGTACATCACTGACCGTCATCTGCCCAAGTAGCACACTACGGTCATAATTAGTTGCAGTTACTTGAATATGACTTAGCAAGTTATATTTATGTTATCTCAACCGAATGGCAACAAGTGTGCTACTAGGGTGGCTGTAGTCATAGGAGATTGTCAGTCTCACATGTTCAAAGCCACATCTGGTATACCGCAGGGTAGTCACCGTTTATTTTTTTGATCTACTTCAACGACGTAAATTTGGCTTTCGAAGGACCACGACTATCATACGCAGATGACCTGAAACTCTATCTTCGAGTGCACTCACTCGACGACTGTCTCTTTCTTCAACGTCAGCTGAATGCTTTTGCCGACTAGTGCACTTTGAATCGCATGGATGTCAACCCGGCCAAATACACGGTTATCTCGTTTTCGCACAAGAAACAGGCTATTTGATTCAAGTATGTCTTGTTGGGCACCGAAATTCAGCGCGTCAGTCAAGTTAACACGTTAAGAGAGCGAGCCCGGAGAGAATCTCTCAATTGTAGATTCGCCCTAATGAAAAAAAACCCTAGAATTACAGTATGTTTGGCGCAATTGGCGGTTTACAAAGACTCTTTAATAGGGTTTCCGCCTTGTTTGATTTTAACGTGACTCGCCAGATGCTTCGTCGTAAGTTTAGTCGTTTTTTTAAAGACCTGTCTAATTCACATCGATAGTGTAATTTTTAGTTTGTTTTATGTCATGACCATTAATGTACCGTTCTAGTTTAGCATTAAGTAACATCATTGGGATTTGTACATAATCTGTTGATGAACAGAAATAAATATCGACTGCTTCATCGAAGTCTATATAACAATTTCACTGGATTACTTTCTCAAAAGGAATAGAATTAATTTATTTTTAAGCGTTTTCCGGTATGTTGTTTTAAAGCAACATTGCGCATATAAGGGTTAACGTCATGTGCATCATAAGGAACAGCAAATCACCCCAAATTTTCGACCTGTTTCTTTGAAGCACAGTCGTAAGTTCGTCACTTCAAGCGTTCTCTTTGCCACCTACCCTTTCACTCTACCGACACCATATCGCAATGAACAAACATCGATTAATTTTCGCTTTAAAGTCCAGTCATACTGATGAGGGTAAGATGTCGCCAATCAATTGCAAACCAATACTGTGCTACCGGGCACGTAGCCACATACAGGGTCTGCCTGAGCGTTGTTATCAATCTCGATGGAATTATTTTTTTTGGAAATGGGGATGCTCAAAATTTATTTTTGCAACCTAATAAGAAACTCACCAGTGCGCCTCACGGCGCCAAATGGACCGACAGATAGTCGTCCTCTCTGTGGGTCAGCTTCCATTGTAGTAGTATCAGTCGTGCCCATCGTAGATATGAGTCTTAATTGCTGTGGTCTGCGTAAATAGGCTGTCCGCTAGTTGTTAAGTATTTTTAATGAATTAGTGACGGTCGATTGCGGCGCTGAGTGCTGGGATTTGTGCTGTCTTGGTGTAAGTCTGGTGAACTCTCGCCTGTCTGTGGTGTGACAATGAGGAGGTTTCCAATCGACTGGAAGAGGTTCCACTTAGTTTGTTACTTAGCGTCGTTGCATACGTGTCGTTTTCGGTTTCGTTTCAGTTTGAGCCTGTTGCGCATATTTACGCCCGGAGCAATTATAGTGTCGCGTGTCGCGTCGTTCCGCTAAATATCTCGTTTCGTTGTTGTTTTTCGTGTTTCAAAGTGGCCAAGAAAACTACGTCGTTTGAGGCACCGGTAGAAGAGTTATGAGTTTTGGTCTGCAGCCAAGATTTGCTCTCGGACTGTTGATGTAAATCTTCCCCTTTTGAACTGTATGCTACCCGTGAGCATGTACGTCGCATTCGCTTATCGTTACACCTGGAATCGCGAGATTGTCTTCAACTCACAAAAGCTGGTTAAGAGACGAGCAAAAATTGCTGCTTGAGCGCTGTGGGAGTATTTTCTCGGACAAGGATATCTACGCAGCCGGAAAACAAGGAAAGTCGCAAAGGAGGAGAAACCACGTGGGGAAATCTAACAGATTCAAAAAATAAAAGTTTTTGCAAATAAATCTTGTCGGGGAAAGGGTGAGAGAGAAAGAAAGAGAGAGATTTAGTAATCACGAATTTTGTTTTGACAAACCTCCGGAAGAAAGGATCTGAAGAAGCGAAACAAAGTGAAGTTATATCTGTGATCTGAAATTGCTGTGTTAAGTATTTTTATCGCACCACAAAAATCCGTTGTTCAATTAAATTAAAAAAAAAAAAACGTTTCGAATAGTTTTAATTCAAACAAAAGTAATTTATCGTTTTGGATATACTCTCTCTATAAAATAATTTACTCATATGAATTCTATTCCCCCTTCGTACCTATGAGGACTTTTCTATAAAATTAAAATAAATGGAAACATATGTTAAAAAAAACATTTAGTGAATGTCAGACAACATTGAGAAGCCTGATTGTAAACCAATAGAATTGTAGTAAAATTTTTGCGCCATATTTACAAATCCCTTAGTAGTAATCGCAATACTAGCTATAATATTACCGTTCTTTGAAACGTGCCCAGAATTATTCGAATACGCTGAAAAACAATCAGAGTACACACGTAAGGCCACTAGAAGTTGTTTTCAGACCCGTCGTCGTGTGTCGGTAAGACTTGCCTTATAAATAATTGAAACAAAAAATAAAAAAAACCGCAGCACCAGCAGTAGCAGCAACTACAGAAAATACTCCCAGCTCAGCAGCAAACAAAGTCACGATCCAGCAGTACCGCAGGGGCAAAATGAATGACTACGGTTAGTATCTTTCGGTGCGTTCTAGGGTTTCTGAGAGGGCTTTAGTACGGGTTATTATTATTAGTAGTAGTAGTAGTAGTAGTAAGCGGCAGTCTATCCTTTTAAGGTAGGTTTGTAAATCGGTTGAACGGTGACGACCAGATGGATGTTGAGAGAACTGGAAATTAGAATTTCAAATGCCATTGATATGCGTCGTTGCAAAACAATATTTTTGTCGGAAATGCTACGTCTAATGACGAATTGGGATAGTTGAAACGATTTGTAGGGTTACCAGAGGCGCGAATTGTTGTTTCATCGTGGACCCAGGTAGCTATATCGTTTCCAAACTGACTACTTTTTAATGCTGGTCCGATTCGTTTGCTCACCGGATTATCTTTAAGGTTATCGAATGTCATATAGTGGTCGATACTTTTTGCCTTTATTTCGGCAATTTCGGTCGTTTGCAATATGGCAATTCGAAGAGGAACTACGATCACTTGTTATGCTTCTACTATTAATTGATGGTTTTTACCACTCTCACACGTTTTTAAATCACAGTTTGAAGTGTACATCGACTATAGTAGCTCTAGTTCTTCTGAATTTCTTCCTTTTTTTTATCAATTCCAATGATAACTTCCCTCGATTTTATGGAACTGTTATTGCAACTGCTTACTGTTAATATGTAATATATGGAACTCAATATGACAACAAATCGACAATCAACATTTCCGTGACATTGACGGTGGTTGTTGGGATTTCATAGACTTTTTGCAATGTAGTATTTGACGCCTTTCTTCACACCATGGCTGCGAAGCCCAATGGGCTAAAACAAACAAACAATACAAAAACGGCATTCAATTTCTCTGCTGGCTGACAGTAAACTTGGATAAAACATTTAACAGACTTTTATTTATCTCCCTAGTTAATCTGATGGCTCTATAAACTTCAGAAAACATAAGAAAACATTTTTAGTGCGACTGTAACATATCATAGTAGAGTATAATATTCCGGCTAAAGCTCCTTTAAAAAGTTTATTTTTTTCAAAGAATATTTCAATGCAAGACAGATCCTGATTCTACGCGTTGTCTGTGAAAGGTTTCACTTTAAAGCATAATCGCAATTTTAGACATTATGCTAATTGGATTATCTTGTATGATTATTTTCTATCTTCAGACAGAAGATCGGTATTGTACATTATAGCCTCTAAATCATAATATTTGTTTACGGGAAATTCGGTCAAATTCCTAAGTCTTTTCGTTGAGATTGTCACTTTAAAAATAATTGTAGCGTACGTGTTTAGTCATACGTTACCCCTTCCGGATATTAAACGTGGCTTGTCAAATTTTCGCCATTCTCCAGCATGTCTGCGCACATTTTTTTTCATTTCACCGAAGTGAACGAGGCCGAAAGTGTTCCCTACATTTTCCAACAGATTGTTGACGATTGCTCGTGGGTTTCTACCATAGGAGCAAATAGTAAAAGATTGCTGTTCAAAGGCATTCCCAATTGTCATCATGGTAATGTTTATTTTTCGGCCAACTTACAAGGGGCTTTTCAAAGCATTTTTGAATAAGTTCTTATCTCGTTTATCTCATCATTTTTTTTAAAGAGTGTTTATTAACAATTACTGAACAATAGTAGAAAGGTGAAGCGAAACTTCACGGTCGTTTTGCTGCGTTATTTTTATGAGATGTAGAGAAGATCAACTTACGATAAGATCATGAATCAGTTTGGTTTTGAATGCAGACTAAATGGTTCGAAAAGGGTTATTTTGTAAAATTGTAAGAAGAAAGACATACAGTGCAATGCATTCGTTTAGCCGCACCAGGGTTTTTCTTGTTCATTTTATTTATCTTGTTTTTCAATCATTTTATTTATCTCTCTGAGCTCTAAAAAGTAACACGATTTCTTCAAAAATAGTTCCTCTTATGTAGTTAAAATCAAAAAATTATAATAACAGAGGGTTGCTTGATAGTTTTTTGGTCGATTTGTTCCCAGCACTCCTTGATGCATGCCTTCAACTCATTCACGGTGTTGACTTGGCGTCCATTTGCGTAAACCTTCGATGCCAGTATGCCCCTAGGACAGGACCTGCCAGCTGTTAGTGCAAAAGCAAGACCATTTACCTGTCAAAAAAGACCGTTTTTTATTGATCGCTTTGACAACCGCCTCTACCGCCTCCGTCGAGTTATGTTACAAGCAGGCCATCCCAAGTAGCACACTACGATCATAATTAGTTGTAGTAACTTGATTATGACTTAGCAAGTCATATTTATATTATCTCAACCGAATTGCAACAAGTGTACTACTAGGGATTCAAGAACGGTGATTTCTTTCAAATCAAACCATGCCTTGGTCTGTCGTGACACATGGATTGAAGCATTATCTTGCTGAAAAATAACCTCTTCGTCCAAATGATCTTCCAAAAACGGCACCAACTTTTCTTCCAAGAGGTCGCAGTAAGTAGTCGAGTTAATTTTGGTGGAGATACAGCAGATGGGTAATTTGGAATCATAGCAAAATCCACCCCATACCATTACAGTTCCTGCTCCAAAATTTCTCTTGGATCGGGTTACTCCTTTATTCCTCAAATCGTGCCAATAATGACTGTATGGGCCGTCGAGGTTAAACTTTTTCTCATCAGAAATTATGACCTGGCGCCATTGGTCAGTCCAGGACATATGATTCTGTGTGAATTGTAGTCGGTTTGCTTTGTGTTTTGGTGTAAGTCTGGGTTTAGGTTTTGGTTTTGTCCATTTGATGTTCGGACACACATTCAGAACGCGGCTAACGGTACTTTAATGCACTGGAAGATCGAGTTTGGCAATAATCTGGCGACAGATCAAGTGGTTTTTTATAGCTTTCTCTCGGATTTGTCCTTTTTGCCGAGCTGTTAGTTTCGAATTCCCCTTTGTTCGCTTCTTAACCCCATACGTCTGCGGATTTGGCCTTTCTGCACTTCGTTCAAGCGTTTTAATTAACTTTATTGCGAAATACTACACAGTACACAATGAAAATACTTACTGAGGTGCAGAAACAGCATAAACTCTTGAGCAAACTTAAAAGCTTTCAAAGAAAATCGCGATAAATGTGACTGCGTCTAAACGTTTGCAACGCAACGGAAGCAGGAAATATGGCGATAAGTCTTCTACGACAAGTAAACAACGCTAGAACGCTGTTATTAGTGTGAGTGTGGCAATGGATCTCACTACTACATGCATATAATATTTGATTTGTTGCATTGAAATAAAAAGATCACGGCAAAATTTTATAAATGCGACTCAACGACTGCAACGCACTGTATAAGGTTTAGTTACCCCAAATTCGAACGTTGCCTGGGAGAAAATCATACCTCGCTCAAACAAACAAACCTCAATATTTAAAAACATTTTGTTTCGCCAAACAAGAATTATAATGCAGGCAGAGCATGTCTTATAATTACAAGTAATCGGAATAATTGATTTGTCAGCTTGATCATCAAAAATAAAGACCATGGTCAACGAAAACTTATGCAAACCAACAGCAGGTTGTGGAAATTGAATAGAAGTATTTAAGACTAAGCGAATGGCTTGGATATAGCAGTACTTGAACAAAGTACGTATTCTTCCAACCTCAATATGTTAAAGTTATGTCCATATGTATATTGGTGAAAATAAATGTATTCACAGAGAATAACAAATTATCTAAATTTTGGAAACAACATGCGGAATCAATTTTACAACATAAGTTTGATCATTCGAGGTGATACAATTGTCATACTGATATACCTTGCCTTGCCTTGCCATGCTCTTCCAAGGCCGTGATTAAAGAGCTTTCGATACCAGCTCCATTATTGCACTAGTATAGCAGCAGTTGCATCTTGTTTGCATGTTTAACCTATTCATTGAACAGTTTATAAGGTGTGGAAGGACCTAACTTTTTCTTAGCATTAGGCTTTGAACGTGGAAGTTTGTTAACTAGAGAAAGATAAGAAGCGGAAGTATTGATAGTTCCGTTAGGGTACGGCAGTCTAAAAACTGAATAGAAGTTGAAATTGAGCGAAAGGTCATTTCAATGGTCGGTACCAATAAACGTTTAGATTTCCCTAAATAACGAAGAAACATCATCTTAAACAAGACAGATCAACCTGTTCGTGAATGAACAATCCAAATAGAATTTTAACTTAGGGGTTGCTCTAATTTCTAAATTTATGCCTAAAGGTAGCCTATAAGTACGAATCTACGATATAATAAGTTTAAACTGCGTAAGATTTTTTCTGGACGCATAGGCATTGATCGTCTATTCTGCCAATATTACGATCAACAGAAAAGAGGGAGAGATCATTTGTGATTCGAATGCCTTCCCTAAAGTGAATAAACAAACACTGTAACCAGAAGCTTAAGTGTAGAAGGAGATGTTCGCTCATCACCATGAGGCACCAAGTGTGCACATTAATGTTTTTGCTAGAATGATAGATATAAAGAGAAAGTGTTGAAAGTTCCGTGAGTGTGCGGCAGGTAGGAAATTGAACAGATGTTTTAAATTTTGAGCGAAAAGGGCATGTGTCCAGTGGTACTCGAACCATGGACGTCATCCTTTGCCTAACATCTCACTGCGGGGTAGGCTGTGGCACGGACAAGTCCGCCACCTCAACAGGCAAAAGATGACGTATGGAAAGCGCTCATGTACCACTGATGACTTGTGATAGTTATTCTAGCGATATATTGTGTGCACTCTGTTTTGATGCGCACATGGGAGAGGAACTCGTTCCTTTTTTGGGTTTGTTTTGATTCGCAACGTCTGATATCACTCAAGTTTTTTTTCATCGTCGCTAACGTAGCGACCTCGGAGAGAAACACATTCCTCTCCCATGTTCGCATCAAAACAGAATGCACACAATATATCGCTAGAATAACTATCATGAATTCTTTTCTGTCCCTCTAAAAGCTCGATCGAGCTTTTACCTCCCAGGTAACCAATAAGCAGTTCCAAAGCGACTTTACGGCAGCCTATCAAGCAATTAAGTCGCCTTAAATGAAACATAAATGCCACATTTGGCCCAATGTACGGCTGCTTTACTGCAATGCTATGATAACACTTCATTAATGCTATTTGGATTCGAAATACTTATTATAGGCTACAAGCGTTTAAATAGCATTTGAAATCAGTGGCGTCTCGTGAGAAAATTAACCGGTTGTGCATTTTCTTTCGAACCCGGTACTTTTTGTAGCATATCACAGCAGCAACAATATCTTGCTCCATAGTTCCTCCTTTGCCGAGTCTCTTGTACAAAAAGTACCTTGTCAATGTCCCGAAACAACAGAATAAAATTGCAACTAGCCAGTGAGTAAAACTACTCTGTGCAGACCACGAAGTGCATAAAACAGGCACTAATTCATCGGCAATCAAGTTATAGGAAAAAATAAAACATCTACAAACGATCCACGTGTGGTATATACAGGATCTGGTGCACCATTTCAAATGCCCAGTCTGCGAGTATTAACGGAGTATTAAATCAATGAATTTGATAATACATGAAATATACAGTTTTAGACTGTGCAGTGCACGAGGTGCACATATGGACGAGACTCCACTGTTTGAAATCCAACTTTACAACATTTAGCATTCAAGATGCTGTTCTTTTCTTGTGATTGATTTCACTACAATCTAGCAGGTACCCAACTGAAAAATTGGTAATTAAATATTAAAGTGGCTGTGAGTATAATTGGAATGATCTCACCAAGTTCTAATATTCGTGGCAATCTTACTGCTAAAATATAAGACATATATTCCGAATCAAACATGTCGAACTAAAAAATTAAGGAACTCCTTTATGTTGTGGACGCACCAGCTCCAATGTCTTTTGAATTAAAGTAAGAGCAATGAAAAAAAAAACCCTGTTTATATGAAACTTCGATGGAATTTTTGATTCTCCTCCCGTTATCACCACTTAAATGCGTTTTCATTTCTAACTTAAGTATTAAATGACAAACAATGAAATATAGATTCCGTGAAGCTTCTTTTTAATGAGCTTATTGAGTAAAGGGAAAAATAAGTATGCGGTACGAATTCGTGAGTTATCTTCTAGACTTTTTGAATCATTTTTGGCGTTTCCCTTTGATTTTAAAATAAATTAATATAAGTCTCGAGTAATTCATGTTAAGGGCCTAAAAGCCATTTGTAAACAATGACTTTCAATGTCGATTTCTCTTTAGTCTTCCATCACTCTCGTGAAATGAAAGCAGCATCTGGTAGAAGAATGTTTTACCATATGGAGTAGCTGGATATAGTAGGATTCTCGTGATTCGTGAGAGATTAACGTTTAAAGTCATTGTTTACAAATGGCTTTTAGGCCCTAATCATGAATTACTCGAGAAATCATTAATTTACTTGACTAGGCACAATCTTGTTGCAGATGGAACTCGTTGAAAGATTGAACTTCTGGTTTCGAGACATCACTGTATGAATGTGTGAAAAAATTAAAGACTAAACCAAAGTGCCAAACCCGCCAAAGGCTGAAAGGCACTATAATAAAGAAAAAAAAGAAAAAGACTAAACCGGAAACCCAACTCAGAACCATGAGCATGGTCTTGCTTTGTATCTGCATCTACACTGATTAAACTAAAAGAGGTGTCAAGTGAGCAAATTGTCTCGATGGAAACGGTGAATTTAAAAACGGTAAAAGCTGTATTAGATTTCAAGATTTCAGTTGCTTTGAATATTTTTGTTTTCGTTCAACCATTTGCTGTATATTCGATGTTTCCTCTCTTTTAGTTTGATAATCAATTAAGATTAAATTGAAACGTCATCCAATTGAACCTCGTTGCTAGTACTTTCTTACGGAAACATCGCATTCCAACGGATATGTCACTTGCAGATGATGTGCGCGGCGCTGCGGTTAAGAAACGCGGTTCATGTCTTTGAAATCCAATAACTCAGATCATGTGGGGATGCCTTTTATCCAACGTACGACCATCCACGCGCGGAATGTGAGAGGGGGTGTGACACCCCTTTTTTGTAACCAGTAATAAACATCACAAACAGGTGTATTGAATGTCAGAAAAATATGATTGGGAATTTCCCAAACTGTTGCTTGTTTGCTTTCGCGTCTTTTACGAAGAATGTGTCGACGGGAAGTAAACGACGGCAGTCGGGTGATAGTTGTTATGAGCGAGTTACTATAAACGTTGTATGGGTGATGAATTAAATAAGGAAGAAGGGGTTCTTCGTGGAAGGAGCATCTGGTTCGTTGATCACGCCTTCGCAAAACGTGACATGTTCCTTTTTCTTGGTGGTATTCATATCTTGCCATAGTAAGGTAGGTTATACTCAATCCTACTAACGAATACATACAGCAATTACATGTTTGAATGCTGAAAAACTAACCACTCGACGTATTGCAGAACAAACATACGAATTTGAACGGTTGTGCTATTAAATAACCCTAGTGTTGCTACACTTCAGTGTACTGAAGTACAACCGTGTAGTCCATTCGAACTCTCCGAGCATCGTGTCAGATGGGAAGCGATAATCTCGACGTCAATCGTGCAATCAAACAATGAAGTTGTCTATCGGTGCATTTACAAGTCTAATTCATGCACTCTTTGTAGCCACTTCAAATGATCTAATCTACGTAATCTTCCCCTACGTCAAAAGTAAGCGTTGATTCGTTAATGAACACATAAATCGGCTACCGATATTTAACAATATCCTAAATGGTCCACTGACTACCGCCGGTGAAGGCCTGTTTATCTATGGTCGGAAAATAGTCGAAACGCATTGTTCTATTTGCAAATTGATTATATAAACGGCAACAGTAAAACTGGATCGATATGCCGGCCAAGTCGGCGGGAACCGGTTCGACAATATCATATTTTCTGAACACACGAATAAGCCATCCAGTATGACATCGGAGGTATTTTTCAAGATTCCATGTTTAACAATGCAGGGAATCGAGGTGTTTCCTGAACACAATATTCACTATTTCGAGTCTGACCAACAAGCTGGCATCTGTTGTGTTGAAAAGTTGTGTCTTTACGATCAACAAATAAGACAACGGAAAAGCGCAAACAGGGCTGACCCGTTCCCATTCTGACTATTGCAGTAACATGACTGTTGTACCCCTTATCAGTTTCGGTGGCCACCACATTGAAGATGGACGACTTGACCATACGCCAGTGAGAAGGTTTGCGCTGTTTTCCTTTCTGATCTCTGTCTATACTTCTGATTGTGACCAGTAAATTTCAGCTTGCTGCGTTTGATGTTGCAAAATTTGACTGATTAGCTGCTTCATAGCTCTTCAGAACATTCTGACAACAAGTGTGTGTATGATTGTTTTCCTTTTTTCAGAACGATAAGCGTGTATTGGGTCAAACCAATTGAATGCTGGACATGAATGTGATGATAAGCGAGGGGTGATCTTTTAATTCTTTGTTGCGTTAAATCTTCCGATGTGGAAACACCCAATTAATCGATGGAAGGCCTTCCTGCTGGTCTCAGCGCTAGGTGCAGGGCTGGGACGGGTCATGTAGTATGAGTATGACTCGTTTGTTGGTAACTCGTTTGACATGAAAAATATCATAAAATGATGTATGATGAACATATAGGGCAAGTGTTTTTTTCTCATCAATTTTGTCGCTGTGTAGGTTGTAGGGAGCCATTTGGCCTAATGGGTATAAGGCCGAATTGCAGAACTTTTCAATGTAGAAAAATGAATTTAGTACGTCATGAATCTAATGAATTTTTACAAGAAATTTTTCTGTTTTCAATTATGAACAGTTTTCTGTCAAAATTTTGAAACTGCTAACATGTCTTGTTTAGTACTTTTTCTTTGTTTTTTTTTTTTAGTAGTGTGCGAGTCTAGGCAAAAATAAGAAAACAGTAGAATAATTGTGCACTCATTCTTCGGCTTAATCAGTGCTGTGATCAGAGGTGGTGAATGTCCAAAATGTAAAGCTGTCATTAGTTTCTTGCTATGACAACTAGTCTTGGAACAACTCAACCTCTATCAAATTGTGTGAGTGGCTCCAACAGCATCCTTTTTGTTGGAACACATTGGTCCAGTTTGGCTCTCAAGCGTTAGTATAAATTACCTTGGTTTACCAATGAAAAATCAGTATCACACTTGATTGGTCCCAAGAGCAGGTTGGTACAAATCGGTTCAATTCGCAAATCAGTACTTCAATAATAGTACGATTAAAGGCTAACTAAAAGTAAATTGGTACGCACAAAAACACCTGTTATTCGTGATTCTATAAGTTTAAAAAGTGCATTAATGGTTGCTTTACAATACTTTTATTAAAACTTCAAAGTTACTGCATTTGATGGTTACATTTCTCCAGTTCGAAGGAAATCTCAAACCTTCCTCTTGATGGAGCCCACCAGAGCCCGCACAGTGGGAACGGACACGAAATCAGCGCATTTCTTCCAGTTTGCCTGCATTTGCTGGATTCCTTGATTACGCCGCCGCTTCGTCGAAGTCGCTGCTTTGAAATTGCCCAGTATTTTTCAATTGGTCATTAGTTTGAGGACAAAATCGATCTTGTTGGCAGCATTCCACTCCAGAACCACCTTGGAGTGGTGGCAGCTAGACAAATCGGGCCAAAAGATCACTTTGCCACTATGCTTGCGGATGAACTGCAATACACGCTTTTTCAGCCATTCTTCGATGTAAACTTGAGATGTCATCGTCGAGGATGTGACGGATGGTTCTGTTTTCAGACTGCAAATCGCTTGCCAAATCATGGATTTCTTCGCGAACTTGTCGGCAAATATGAACTCGAATCTTCCCGGCACATCCCATGTCAAGTCTCGATGCATAAATTTTGACCGGGAAGCTGCCTAAAATCGAGTATGTTTTGTCATCCCATTTTGACGATCCCTGATACCAGTTTTTTTGTAGGTCCGCTGATTCCTTTTCAAACTTAGGGTTTCCTAAGTTTTCTGTATCTTCAGCACTTTAGCCAGCTTGGAACCGTACCACGTAGATTTTCCAGGTGTTTGTTCTTAATATTTTTTCTTCTTTCGAGTTCCATTTGACGTTATTTTTCCATTTTGACGCGTTGGACTGCTTTGATCAAACTTGCTCCAGTTGTTATCTATAGAAGTTCAAACAAACCACTGTCAAAGATTTTCGATTCCCAACACTGGAGGTGTGCTAGCGGCGCGCTAGGGGCGTAACAATTTACTTTCAGTCAGCCTTTATATAGTTTACTAGACGTCGGTGAATTCAGCTTATCGTTGACCAAAACTAACCCTGCTGCCACTCAATCCCTGCAACGGTATTGGCTCAGTGTGGGATCATCATTTCTTACACATTTAGGATTATTATTAGTCCTAAAGAATCTCTGGTAATAACTGCTGATCTGGAAATAATAGAGAAGCAACCTCGGGTGGTCAATAATGGTAATGCTCTTTGAAATTTGGGAAGAGTACAAATGGCGGTTGGTCTTGTAGCATTCGGCTTAATGGCATTCGACCAAATGATCCATCAGCCTTAAGCCCCTATATACTTGTTCACATATTGTCTCTTTGGCGTTTACTGCGACAATTGTTTTCGGAGCTAACAGATGTAGCACACTACCAAACCATTGCAGTATCAGTCAAAGTAAAAAGAGGCTGTTCAGCCTTATTATCACGTAAAAATTAGTATAAATGATCTCGAAATAAGTTTGTTGTTGAGTTTGTACTTAGTATGTGAAAAATAGCACTGTATAATGAATTGATAAATGGCAAGATTGCCATTTCAAAAATTCAAAAATCGATATTGTCTAAAAGGATGTATATCTAGCATTCATAATCATAAGGCAATCTCCAGTGAGCGATTATCTTAATTTTTTTATGACATTTTTAAATCCCCTGAGTATGAAAATTTCTACATATAATGAAATTGGTCCATAAGATATTGTTCTTGAATGCAAATGCAATTCATACATTTTTAACAACGCAAGGTTTGAATCGCAATTTATTACCCGAATCTTTCCACGACTGTAGATTCTCGAAGTGTCTCGTAGTTTGAACTTGTGTCTGCAAACCATAGTATTTCACAGGATCATTTTTGCCGTAAATCCTACGCCGTAGGCCTAGGTGCTGATGTTTTCGATTTATGCTAGATATGCTAGATAAATGAGTAGTTTCAAAACAATATCATGCCCGAGTTGACTTAGTTCGATTCCATGTATGAAAATACACGGATTCATGTATGGATCTAAGGTGTGACCCATATAGAATTGGAACATAGACTATTACGCATATTTTAGATATACATTAACAAAATAGTATTCTGTTTTAATTAAAATGTTCGACTTTATGTGAACTTTAGAGGGAAAATACAAGAAAAAAAAATAATCATCTCGATTTCGAAGAAATTTGCGGACTTTTCCCGGAATAGGTTTCATCAACCGGCGCACATTATTCTCATCCATCGACACTGCCAGTCACCTTCAGCTTCCGCTTCATAATAGCCCAAAATCTCTCTATCGGTCTGAGCTGGGGACAGTTTCGTGGTTTATGTTCTTTCGGTATAAACTGAATCACGTTGGTTTCATACCACTGTAGCACTGTTATACTGTAATGACAGCTTGCAAGATGTGGCCAAAACATGACAGGTTCATTGTGGGATCTGATTAAAGTCAATATTCGCTTTTGGAGACATTCCGTTCTGTACACGGTGTTCAATAAGTTCGAATACAAGTTTTCATCATTGCGTAGGTATGCGCCATGTACATATTCTGCATTGGTATTGGTGTCAGCTTTAGCTTCATTCATACGCTACCGAATGTGCGCGGTGTTGACATTCTGTTAGTTGTTGTTCGTTTGTTACGCGCGATGAAAGAGTATCGGGACTTCGTAATTAAGCGTTTTTTGAACGGTGAGCGACCCGGCGATATATTCCGGCTGCTGAAATCGCATGGGGTCAAGCGGAACTTTGTCTACACGACCATCAGGCGATACCGGGAGACGTCCTCGACCAATGACCGGGCGAGATCCGGTCGGCCGCGTTCAGCGAGGACGCCACGGGTCATCAAGATCGTGAGGGAGCGAATTCGGCGCAAAAGAACCGCTCAATCCGGAAAACGGCTGCAGATCTCAACGTTTCCATTGGAACCGCTCACACCATACTCACCAAGGACCTTGGTTTCAGGCCTTACAAAAAACGTAAGGTCCATGGCGTTTCGGAGGCTACCAGCAAAAAGCGGTTGGATCGAGCTAAGAGGATCCTCTCTCCGGCACGCTGGTCAGGAGTTTGTTTTTCGGACGAGAAACTGTTCGTGCTGCAGCAGCCGCACGATGTGCAAAATGACCGGGTGTGGGCGCCATCGAGGGACAGCATTCCTGAATCCAATATAAACATCCCTCGGTTCCAAAGTGCCGCGTCGGTGATGTTTTGGGGGGCAGTATGCAAACGTGGTAAGCTACCCTTGGTGTTTATTGAAAAAAACGTCAAAATCAACGCGGCGTACTACAAAACTGAGGTTTTGGAAAAGGTTGTTGCCCCCAGTCTCCGAAGCCTCTACGGCGATGAGCACTACGTGTTCCAGCAGGACGGTGCACCAGCCCATACGGCAAATGTGGTTCAAGCCTGGTGTCGGGACAATTTAACAGACTTTCTGGACAAAACTTTGTGGCCTCCCAGCTCCCCGGACTTGAATCCTCTCGACTTTTTTGTTTGGTCCTATATGATGGCGAAGCTGAACGAATACAAGGTCAGCACTTTGGATCATTTCAAGACGGTAATTCTCAAAATCTGGGACGAAATGCCCATGCAGTCCGTGCGTGCCGCCTGCGACGCGTTCGAGAAACGTTTGAAGCTCGTTAAGGAGTACAAAGGGGGGGTCATTCCAAGAGAAATGTTGTAAACGTTCCTTGTAAACATAGCTTTCAATAACATAAATCCAAAAAATAAAAAAACATGTTTTCATTTTTTTAACAAATTTTGAAAGTGTATCCGAACTTATTGAACACCGTGTACAGCTCTGAATTAAATGTCTTATCAGTGATGAAAACCTTGGTCTTCCTACCGCAGCTTCAGATCCCTGCCAAATCATGTATTTACTTGCAAATTTATCTGAAAACACAAACTTGAATTTGGGAGGAACATCTCCTCGAGCCGTAGCCAAGTAAAATTTTTGTCCCGCTAGCTGTTTGAAACCGGCCTTTACATAGGGTTCATCATCCATGAGGAGACAGTCATTGAATTTTGTCAACGCCTGATCATACAGTTTTCTGGCACGGATTCTTTGCCTTAATGTTCTTGATGACTTCGTTCCGCAGTTGACTGTTGACAGTACCCGCTCGACGCTTGCTTTGAGGCTTGCGACCGTCGACAAAGTTTCTCTGTACTTTTTCAAAACACGCCACACTATATCTCGAGGAAAATCCAACACATTTGGCAAGTTTTGGCTGAGACCACGAAGGGTTTCCCAAATGATTGCGCACAATTATTTTTTCTTCTTCTTCCATTTGGTATTTCTCTGAAATACGTTCGAACTACACCGCAAAACTTCTGATGTGGTTATTTTTATAGGAAACACATTAGATGTCATAGTTTACAAATCCGACCACTAGGGACGCTTTAAGAATCAAAAATGTTTGTTCCAATACTAAATGGGCCACACCTTAGGATTTTTTCAAAAAGGAATTTTGTTGTTGTCATTTTCAGCTTTTGATTCGAGGATAATACCTGTTACAGCTTACCATAATTGCAGCTCGTATGTGAAATATGAGGAGAATAATCAGTCTTTTTAAACAATTTTATTATTTTTTTTGTAGAGCTAGTTCTTTTTAAATCTCGTTAAGATTTGTATAGTTCTTTAGGTTTAGTTTCTCAGAAAATAAAAATTAATTTTCACAAATTTTCATATTTTCTCTCGTTTGCAAGCCGAAGCGTGAGCAACGAAATTATTCGAAATTTTGCATATAATAGATCCGATCAAGGCGATAACCTGAGTAATTTTTTTCATGAAATATCGCGTGAATTTCATCATCACATCAAATTGAGAAACTCAGTGCTAAGCCACCGAGAATGTTCGGCAATTCGAAACGCATCTAGTGGCTACCCTGTCTAATGCTAGACTAATTCCCTACTAAACAAAACATCAGTATCAAACAATGATTTGGAGAGATGAGGCAATATTTATTTAGTAGAATTCCCCACTATTAATGAATCCGAGAACTGTCTCATTATATGCGGTGTCAATAACAAAACGACCCAAAACTTCCTTTTCAAGCTAATCAAATAGTTCAATGCATCAAACGACTATCACGGATGCATTCAATTTGTTTTCGATTCGGACTTGTTTGCAACGCAGACGGACCGAAAACAAAAATCTAATGCTTGGGCGTCGTCAACGCGGTGGACTTTGTTGTTGTGCGTGAGTAGGCAACGTTACAAGGTTCAACTCCGCTGCGCTAATCGCCCGCAACACCACCCGCCGTAGTCTCTTTAGATGTGAAGTGGTAGATGATGACCTACATTTTATCAGCCGCCGAATAATGTGTGTGTGTATTTATTCTGTTAACCCTGTGTGTGGCTGATAACTAATGCACAATTTTCAATCAATGCATGACGTTTCTTTGATTAAAATTCGTTTCCTTGTACCGATTAGCGAATCGAGTATGAAGAAAATATTTTCTTCGCCTTTTTCTGAACAGAACTCTATGTGACTAACATTATTTCAAACATAGCCTCGTAGATCAACCATATTTTTCGTAAATTATGCATAACATTCTCAATGCCAATGCTTATATTCAACTTTGTTTGTACAATGCACGCGCTGATGGCGTGGATTAATTTAGCTTATTATTTGGAATCATTTATGTATATTTTTTCTTTTCTTTTTTGAAACATTCATATGAATATATATTATTCATTTTCCATCGCCATTAATTTCAATTTGGTAAAAGGTTCCAGACCTAAATATTCCTCGGAACAGCGATGTAAAACTGACTCACCCTAATGTGCACCTTGCAGTCTTATTTGAGGGACTATCTGCCACCAGCAGTCGATTGCATGATGAAATTTTGTGATTTGGTAGAGCCACTCTAGCCGGTGTTGAAATTTGAAGGTCCAATCGATTGGTCTTAAATTTAAATCCATACGAACCATATATGCTTTGTTCTGTAATCAAGCAGACTTGGCGGCCCTTCCGCTGTCGCGGAAAATCGTTCAATAACCAGCATAATGCTCTACAGGAACACATACTGCTCGACAAGCGAGGAACCATTAATAATCACAAAATCCTGATTGTTTGTTTTGTGTCAGTAAACTCTGCTTGCTGTGTGTTGAGTGGGCTTGGTACTCTGATGCACGACAGATGCACATGATCCAGCGTTTCAAGGTAAACCAATCCTCATAGACAACCGGACCGTACATAATTCACAACTTCGTATCATTCAGTTCGTACTGATTAACTCGCCTTCTACATGAGGGAGGGTCAGCGCAAAGATCAATGCATATTTCATCTGCTGTCGACCGACGGCGGCTGCGGCAGCAATGGATGGAGGAAAGGAGCATCAAATCAAAATAATCGACGCGAATCGGCACTGATAAGCGAAGACATACAGTAGTAGAAACAAGTGAGCGCAATGGGAATGCATGATGAACGAATTCGAAGGTTTTTTGGAATGGTCATGTTAGCGAAGGTTCAAGATCGTACATGGCTTATCTTCGGTGCTGGTCGGGCGAGGGATCTAGCGCCTTAAGCATTAGCAGCTTCTATCAACGACATTAGTTGTGTTACTGTTCGTACGGGGAGAAAGTACTGCTTCATTCGGTTGGATCGAGTGGTGAGGGACTTCAAGTCGAGCCTGTTGTGATCGGATATAAAATTAACCCTAGAAAGCTGTAGTTAACTCTTGAACAAACAAATATCAGCAACGATTGGTGTGTCAATGAAGATACGAACCACCACCGGAAGGGCGTCGATTGGCAGAGGAGCAGCAGGAGTAGGCGAAACGCTGCAGGAGAAACGCAACTACTCGCGTGCCCAATCTCGCCAGCAGCGGAAAAGTTTGACTCTTCATGTTACGAGCGGAAATGTGATGAGAAATTCGTGGATTTAGGTAAAGGGTTTTTTTGATTTCAGGTTTTAATATGGCTAGTCAATGTTTACTGCGGAAATCGTTGTCGAAAGTTTGGGTTCGACGCAAATAATGCGCGTTACGTTAGATTGACGTTGCCCTCACGGTTTATAGAGATACTCTTTCGATGACAAGACAATTATGTTGTCGAGTCAAAACCGATGATATGAGAAATTTATTTCTTCAGTTTGATTATAGCAAGCGAAGCGAGGTGATGGTGTTTACGATATCCGTAGTTAGATTTTGAATGATGATAAGTACAGCCCTTTCAGATCGGGGCAGTGAACATATGCAAGTTAACCGTTATCAGTGGGGATTAGCACCATTATCGGAATATGACAGGTTTTGGAGATTTGCTCACTCCCTCATGTGTTTGTGTTTTTTTACTTCATATTAGTGGAGCCTCTTAACGTGTTGCTCAAGCGATGAAAATGATCTATACACACTTTTTAAATTATTTGATCCGGCAATGCATTGCTGAAATCAAAACAGCTGAGTCGCCTGATGTATTCGGTAATTTATTTTGTGCACCGAAGCGTCAGTTATTTCTGACATTTGGTTGCTGAACTCCTATAAATAACTTTTCGTATATTTAGTCAATTTTGAGCTCTAAAAAAATATTGGAATAACATGTATTGTTACGACCAGAAAAAGACAGGAGTTAGTAACTTCCATTCGACCCAACTACCTCATGTGCTTGGCTGCATGGCGAGCATTAGCACACCACATAGAAGAAGTCCGCACATCGTAGACGTGAAATACGCGTACACTGTCAAAATAAGCAATAAACGGTGGTTGGAATTCAAATAGAAGTACTGATCACTCTCTCTCATTTTGCTAGTTACAGGCAAAGACTTGACTCGGAAAAAATGAGACACGCAAAAACGAGTCACCAAAAATTCATTTATAATCGAATACCTCTCAAATTTTCAGGAGTAGAATAACGTATATATTAGCTATAGATCCATACTATTGAATTTCCCTCCCCCAAGCCGAATGCTCGTACACATTTCTCTTAACACTGCTCCTGAGATCTGGGCGAGGCTTTTGTCCATCTTCCTTATACAATTTGGTCCCAGTTTTTCTTCAAAGCTTCATCGGTTTTGAACGTTTTTCCGCTTTTCTTCAACTTCTTCCTCATTTATCGCACAAAACTTTTCTGATCGGACGACGTTCTGGTGTACTTGGCGGGCTCGCTTCCTTCGGGACCACGTTAACGCCCTTCTGCTTCGTTCCAATCCGACCCCAGGCTTGACGTACTGTGCTTCGAAGCAAAATCCGGCCAGAACAGCGTGGGACCACGGTGAGAGCGGAGGAAGGGCAGCAAGCGCTTCTGCAAGCATTCCTCTCGACAAATCTGCCCGTTTATGGTGTCGGTTGTAACGAACGGCTTGGCTGTACCGTCACGCACTCGCAGATCGCCTGCACACAACAGGAAACTTCTTCGCGAATTTGTCCATCTTTCTCTTCCGGAACTTTTCCGCGGAACCTCCATGCGGGACGTTCCGGCAAAAAACTCGAGGCCGGGGCCTGGTTTGGTGTCCGCCTTGATATATATCTCGCCGTCCATGACGAGACAGCCTGGCTTGACCAGCCACTCACGGTACAGCTTCCGCGCACGCACGGCCTGTGTTTTGCTTGTCGTCCGGTTTATGCCTTCCCGACTTAAAAACACGTAGCTCAGCGCCCGCTTCATGGTCTGCTGGATGAACCACTGACGCGAATTGACCTTTTGGCCACGTCCTCGGGTGGAAAGCTTCCAGCGCGCTGCCTGATGGTCTTCGTCTCCGGATCATCTTCACATTCATGGACACGGTATACCGGTGGATTCCGCCTTTGCCGATCCATCTGTGCGATTGACCAGGATTATCGATCAACGCTAAGATCGGCCGCTGGCGTAGCTCTTCTTGTTTCGAATGCATCTTGTAACCATTTCGACGGACTGCGATGCAAAATGTTGCACACATAAACATACAATCTCAAACTAGTATTACGCAAAATTCATTACACCACCGCGAGAAAAGCACAACTGAAACAAAGTGTCGGATTTTTTCCGAACGCAACTTTATTCCACCTAAAAGCCCACCATCAGGATTTATGTTAATGTTGTCGTCACGCAGTGGATTTCCGAGAAACCCGATTCGATTAAACCGCATTCGAATATATACTCTTTCCAAACAAACTGTGCGAGTTCATTTTAACTTAATGTCATGTTTAGATTAAGAAACCGGGGTTTTCCGAATAAGTCACGTCGCAGTGACTTTTATTTGCTCAGAAGTGTCATCTCTGGAAGTGACTTTTTCACCTCAGTTAGTAAAATGTCGCTTGATTTTTAAACAACTCAAATAAAGACCACTTGGAAACAACTAATAAGTGCAATGTTTGTTGGGTAACTTTATAACGTTCTAAATTGTTAAATCGCAACCGAGAGCTTGCCTTAGTGTTAGAAAATCATTCTTGCTAGTGCTGCGTCTAATGTCTCATATATTTTCCTTTTCCTGGGTAGCACCAACATGGATAGATCAGAATTCATTTTCCCGCCCATTGCCTCACCTGATAGCATCATAATAGCTGTCATTTTTAATGTGCATTTCATTTGATGTAATTGAATCTTGAAGCACAGTGTCGGACAAAAAATTGTGAATCCTAGAGAGTTTGAGCTGTTTAGTGGAATACATGTAACTAGAAATTAGAAGAAAATTAGGTATTTTTCCATTTAATTCCAACTACCTTTGCTTATCTTGGCGAAATACGCGGATGTCTAGAGTTATGTGTGTTTTTTCTTTTTGTTTATACAATCCGTATAAACAAAAAGAAAAAGGCAACGCAGCAATCAAAATTAAATCGACTGTAGAGTGGAATAAAACTGAATTCGATCGCACAAACAACAGATGACATTATCAAATGAACAAACAAGAAATTATCATCCTGGACAAAACAAATGCAACTTCGGGATATTGGCCACCTGATTGTCGTCGGCTTTCAATATCATATGTTGTGAATCCATTATTGCCGATTACAGCCTTGCACCTTTGAGGCATGCGACTGGATCAGGTTGTCACTAACGCTCTGTGGGATATCTATCCAAGCGTTTTGGAGTTGATCCTAATTGCGCACATTTTTCAGCGGTTGATTCTTCGATCGCCGAACCCGCACAGGTCGATCTGGCTGAGATCCGGAGACCGCGGTGGTCAATCCATGGTAACTTTTATCCTTAAAGCAGAGTTTGGATGCGTTTGCACCGTGTTTGGGATAGTTATCTCTGCTGAAACATCCTCTTTATTAAGAATTTTTCGGTCCTGTAATTGGTTTGCGTCAACATCTCGAGAATGCCAGTTGTTCATGAAAACGATTCAGAATACCATCAATTCTTTTGAATCGGACCCGGACCGTTTGCGGAAATATGGGGGCCATCACATTTCATTCGCCATGCTCGCGTCACAGTTTTCTTGCAGTATCGTGACTCCAAGCGTTTTCCGATCGGATCGGCTACACGGGCACTTCTCTGTCGCTTCCAAAGATGCTAGCAACTTCGACTCATCGACTGCCACTGTTGCACACTCGAGGTTGCGGGAGATTGAGCAAACAGGAGCCATTTCTTTGATTTTTCACCGATATTAGAGGGTATCTTCGCAGATACCGGGAAACATAATCCGGCGGGCGAATCGCTTACCCTGATTTGTCCGATCCCAGAGATCGAAATTCTCACTCAGCTGGGTGAAAACCATGCCTTCTCAAGCAGGTTGTCGATGAGTAGCGGACCGTTCACATTTTCATCTCCCTTTTTCGCCAGATAATTCATAATCCTCTCGCTTGCATATGCGAAAATGTCTTTCTCCAAAAATCTAAACGAATAGTATCTTCGCGTCGCATATTTTTCACTGAGAACATGCTTAGATCGTAACGAGGAGTGCCAAAAGAATAATGATGTCAGAATAAAACAAGCATGAAGACGGGTCCATTTTCAAGCGTCAAAAAGTATGTGAAAAACAATGCATCGGCATCTGTGGATTCAGTAGAAAAGAAACGATTTATCAGCTACCCACAGCTCTGAAAATTATAAATCGCCGTTGCTTTTCTCGCGAAAACTGCTGTGAGCGTATAACAATCTCTCGCTTCTCAACATCTTTACTGTTTTCCAAGCGGGTGAAAAGACGTTTCTCTTCTCAAAGAAAGGTAGCAATTTCGGTCTCTGGTCCGATCCGACCGCTGTAGTCTTTTGGATCTTAAAGAGCGAGTTGAAGGCAGTGTGTGAAAAAATTCGACTGCCCGAAAATGAGTGCGAAAAACAACAGCATTTAATTCTTGGTCTTTGCCGAACACACGAATTACTAATAAAGAGAAAAAGCAATGAACGAACAAACACAAGCATTCGGTCCCTCCAAAAAGGTGACCCGCATCCGAATGTCTTCATTCACAGGATGCTACCGACATATTCTTCATACAGATCTCCGGTTCAATCAGTCAAAACAAAAAGAGGAGAGCATCACAAAACACAATAATCGCAAACATTCTGACTGAATGTGTTCTTGCTATCATACCGAATTTGGGCTCTTTCTGAAATTCAGCTTTGCACCGAATCGGTGAACGATTTAGATGGATAAAGTGATAAATTCACGGATACTGCTTATTGAATTTGAATTTTTCGCACCCTGGTTGAAGGATCTTCGATGCTTTGCAATCATCGAGTCGTCTCTTGATGTCGTAGAACGTTGCCTTCCTCTCTTCGCTGAACCGCGAAGACGGTCCATGACCGCCTAAGACTTGTCTCGAGCCATTTTGGCACTTGACATCACAAGTATTAAGACCAGAGCAAATGTTTAAGTTTTGAAAGTAACTTGTTGTCACTCGGAAAAGATATAGTAAAACAAGAGTTTTACTATAAAATGAAACTTTTCTGCGATGGCTATTAACACCTAGGTACTGAGCGCTAGAATCAGCCAGTTTCATATGTTTATGGCAGTGTAAAAATGCCAAATCGTCAACAAAACTCTAGCGGCGGCGTACTTCGTCAGTGAAGACTGGCCCAGGTAACTATTGCTGCAGTTCCAAAGCGTCTTTACGGCAGCATATCAAGCAGTTAAGTCACCTTAAACGCAACATAAATGCCGCTCTTGGCCTAAACAGACGCCATGCTTTACCGCACTGCGCATGATAATGCTCATTAATGCCATTTTACATTCAGATGCTACAAGCATTATATTAGCATTATATCGAAGCACCTTGAATGCTATTCGCTGTGGTGCGATGCATTTAAATCGCTATTCAAACACCTTTCAAATGCTTGTAGCCTGTAATAAGCATTTCGAATGCAAAATACCATCAACGAAGCATTATTATAGCATTGCGGTAAAGCAGCCGCATATTGGGTCAAAAGTGGCATTTATGTTGCATTTTGGTGCGACTTAACTGCTGCTGTCGTAAAGACGCTTTGGAACCGCTTATTGCGGTTACTC
This sequence comes from Aedes japonicus, assembly GCA_034211315.2. Lineage (NCBI taxonomy): Eukaryota > Metazoa > Arthropoda > Insecta > Diptera > Culicidae > Aedes > Aedes japonicus. The sequence goes on from JASCZW010006730.1 coordinate 82,720, forward strand.
GGCTATCATTGCGGTCGCTTTCTAAATCAGCAAACAAATCTCAACAAAATGCAGTGTCGCGATGTGTCCTTCGTAGTGTAAAAATTATTATCAAGGACTTTGAAAATGGTATCCTTCACGTATGTTTCATCGTCCCGTACGACGGAGCCTGTAGTGTTTGCTTAACAACGGATCATATAGCTTGCGGACGCGACTTTTCTTTTTCCAAGCTCCTTATCATCTCGGCGAGGTTTCTTCTGGCTTTGAAATAAACTCAGTCCACATCTCACCTGTCTTTCAGCGTATAGGCTTCTTCACCACCTGTTTCTCATCTTCTTCTTTGTTTCGTGTTCCCTATTTCGACCGCTTGCGGGGCTTCCTCCGAACCGTTTTGGTTTTGTAGAAACTTGCTGATGACCTTTCGGATACCGTTTATTGCGTGTCACTCCCGACCGAATTCCGCGATTGTTTTCAGAACGATTAGGATTTTCCAACCACATGTCCAAAATAACATTTCTTCGCAGCTTCTGTTGTCGAGACGCCATACTAAAAACTCTGATATAAACAACATTCTGACTACTGATCTGACTATACCTGCTTGTCGGATAGAAAACTAATTAGATCCAAGTTGATTCCCACTAGACATATCGACGTCATCTGTGACAACTGTCAAATCCTGCTGTTTCCGTTCCGTTTCCGTCCCCATTACGTTTGGGCCCTTCAATGGAACTGGACAAGTTTATGATCCAAGACATCGACATACATCAGATGGATGTTTTGATATGTCGACTTGTCATCATATTACATTTACTCATATATGAGCTACCCAATTTTGAAGAAAGTGAGTAAAAACGACTGAAAATTGTTTAAATTCCTGGCCGTTTGGACTTGATTGTTGGAGAGTTAGCTAGAGGTCTTAAAGCGATAGAATCAGTGATTAATCCCAAAATACCGCTTCTATAGATGGATGTCTAGAGTCTACTCGTACAACTATCTAGCGTTTGTACCAGCTACGAATTTGGATTGGATTTGGGCTGATTTGGATGTGAATCGGATTTTGAAATTGGATATGAATTGACATGGATTTGAAATTGGCTCTGTGCTGGATTTGATTGCATGCGACATGGCCAATGCTAATGATAATGCTAATAAGCTTACTAAGATTCGCAGATCGATTATGAAGACGACATCACGAAGCACCAGGAAATCTTTTTCGAGTTTGAAAATCATTTCTTTCAGAGGCTTCCGAAATTATGGAGACAGTTGATAAAAAGCTTATCTTCTAAAAATTACGTAATTTCACATGCACTCACCACGTGGGGAGTTTTGTAATGCTGATTGCATATCTAACGGGCTGTTCAGGCAACGTTAATTTTTGCAGTCACTGTGTCAATGATGCATGGAATTAATTACGAATTAACGTCGAATACTTTCATTTCACGAATGAACACGCTAGTGTTATTTTTGTGGCGACCTTTGGTAGATCATCCGATTACGTGCTCATTTTCAAACAATACCGAATACGTGCCTGGATTCAAAATTCTTATATTCCAAATCTGAAGGGGGCTACACCGGAGAAATGATATTGTAATGTTTACATGCGGGGTTTATTGTATGTAGACGACTCTCCAGACACTTGAAATAGGTTGCTGTATCTGCAGAAGAGCTTATCACCAGCCACCTGATCAGTTGTTTTCATTATTCACCAAAGGGTTGTGTGCTGCAGATTTCTTCTATTATACCATACCGCCAATGAGTGTTGGGGACTGAATACACAAAATGATGGAAGTGATATTTACACTTCAATAGCAAGATTTTAATTGATTTTAAAATCAATTGGTAAAAAGTCCCGGAAAACAATCAAGCATACAGCACCAACTCGATCAACATGCCAGATT
>JASCZW010006731.1:0-84570 GCA_034211315.2 Aedes japonicus
GATGCAAATTCGTATTCACTTTTAATTTTTTTTTTCAAATTTGTCATTTTGTTACGTAACGATTTTAAATCCCCCCTCCCCATATGTCACAATAAGTAACGGTTGCTCAACCCCCCTCCCCCTCTTCATGCGTTACGTAATTTGTGCACAAAGCCTTATGAACAAGAAGTTAATCTAAGGTTATGCAAGGAAGCTCACCAGACCTCGAGGTCTTGTGAAGTCAATAGTAGGCACGACTTCCGGTAATAATGCACCGAATTTCTCTGCTGCAGTTGTTATCCGACAGAACCAATGATCCTAGGTGCACAAGCTCATCCACCACCTCAAACTCATCTCCGTCGATTGTTACAGTTCTGCCTATGTGAGCGCTATCACGCTCGATTCATCCAGCCAACAGATACTTAATCTTCGGTGCGTTCACCTTCAATCCAACTTTTTCCGCTTCACTTGTCAGCTTGGTGTACTGATCAGCTACCACCTGTAATGTTCTGCCGACTATGTCAACGTCGTCAGCGAAGCAGATGAACTGGCCGGTTTTATTGAAAACCGATACCACGCATGTAAAAGTCCGCACCTTTCATAACAGCTTGTTGTTTTCTGCAACGAAACTGATTTGTTCTTTTTATGAAGATATATTCGTAATTAATAGCACACGCGCAACTGTCAAAAGCACGAAGCTTTGGCTGGCAGAGATAGAACATTCGCACATTGTACGAAAACAATACAAAGATCTACGAATATTTGGTCACAAATTAAAAAGAAACGTCTCTCTGGTGGTTGCATGAAGGACTGACAGACCTTCTTTATCGACTAAAAATGTAATTGACAAAAAAAAGCGCAACCACGTCGTCCGGCTTTTTTTTAAATGTTTCTGACATGGGGTTCGAACCTGAATATTTTGAAGGTGCTGATTCTAAATCCGTGGTTGATCTCACTAGGCCACGCTGACTGTCGAAAACATGTTTGATTAATGAGCATGAAGTTATAGCTCTTGACAGCGCTTTAATTTTTATTTTGGGTTAGATAAATTATTCCCGCCCATACCAGCAGCAACACCATCATGCATGAGTACGGTATAAAAGAGAAACAGCGATTGGCTGGTCTTCACGAAATTCTAATCGTGCATTCTACAAAAAGGTGTAAAGATAGTATTTCACCAGATAAAAAGCATTATGAATGTTTCGTACAATATACAAGACATCTGTTCTATGTACAAAATCCATGTTTACGAAACGCATGAAAGCTAATTTACGAAAATAAATTTTCAGTGTAGTGATGGCTCAATAGTTCTCACAATCTTACTTGTTACCCTATTTGTATATTGGGCATAGATGGGCATAGACTGTAGATTTTTTCGTTAAGGAAAATTTCTCGACTCCCTGGGCATAGAGTATGATTACACCTGCCTTACAATCATACTAGTGCAAAAATGGTACCTGGCATCGAAAGCTCTTAGTTAATAACTGTGGAAGTGCATTTAGAACACTAAGTTGAGGTGAGGGCAAGCAATAAGCAAACATTGTGAAAGCAATAAGCTTGAAATGGTCAATAAGAGATAAGAAGGTTTATGAAAGCCCTAAGCTTACAATCAAAAAATGAAAACTATTGACGTGTGCTTCAGTTTTAACCGTTAATGTAAAAGGAAAAGTTGTGAAACTCGCCTACCCATTGAAAGATCAAACAAAGTGAAAATAAATGACAAGAAAAATTTCAACCAACACTTCCCTTGATCACTTCTAAGAACCCAGGCTGATTTATCTTACGTCGTAGTCACTCAAACACCATTTTTTGATTATTTTTTTAGACTTATCCGCGATTGAGGTTGGAACTCGCGGCTCTGGCGTGAAAGATGTGAATGTTAATCACTACGTCTTGGTCACCACTAGTTTTTCAAACTATCGCAAATTTTGGTGTTATTTTGGGAGTGAAAATTAATGACCTTCATCCGGGAATCGATACTCTAGCGCAAGACAATAAATTGGTTTTGGTGAACATCAATTGAAAAATGGGAAGGATCTAGTACAAGGTTACATGATTGTATAGTTAGGTCAAAGATAGAGTAATAAATGCCGAACGAAATCGTGGATAGAGTGAACGAATAGCTGAATACTGGTGATGCCCTTTTCTAGCTGCAGTTTTGGTGTTTTGGTGTTTCTAAATGCTGCCTTCAAATGCTGCTGATCGAAATGGTGGGAATTAGTTCGCGCATATGGTGTTTAATACCAATTTTGATCGCGATATAAGCGTTTGACTCTCTGTCAGGGTATCCTTCTTCTCTTTTCAGAAAGCGAGTAATGGCGCTATTTTCATAAGCCATGAGAGGCTAGGAGTTTCAGGGTTAGTGCTTATGTCTCAAGCGACAGACAAGCTCTGGCTTCAATGGAAACGCCTGTGTTCAAGACCAGAAAAGCGGAGAAGTTCATTAACTTTGTTAGCTTCGTCACTCACATGGACCTGTATTCAAATAAACTCACATATACTTTCTCGCCAAGGCAAGCCACCCTCACACTCCCATCCAATTTCCTCCAGATGTCTATGAAGGTAGCATGAGTTCTAGACATCTACTTAAGTACGGTGTGGCCCATTTAGTATTGGAACAAACATTTTTGATCCTTACAGCGACGCTAGTGGTCGGATTTGTAAACTATGACATCTTATGTGTTCCTTATAAGAAGAACAACATTGGAAGGTTTTTTTTTTCGAGGTGCAGTTCGAATGTGTTTTAGAGAAATACAAACTGGAAGAAGCAAGAAGAAGAACATCGCCTGGCGTGTTTTGAAAAAGTACAGAGAAACTTTGTCGATGGATTGCAAACCTCAAAGCAAGCGTCGAGTCGGTACTGTCAACCGTCAACTGCGGAACAAAGTCATCAATAACACTAAGGCAAACCGATTTGGCCAAAAAGTTTCACGCCGCACACAGTACCGTGCAATGGATTCCTCTCCGGAAAGACTTCAAGTCACACCGTGTCTGTAGACAACCAAATAGGGATCAAAAGCAGAACAATATGGCCCGCATCCGTGCCAGAAAACTGTATGATCAGGTGGACAAAATTCAATGGCTGTCTCCACATGGATGATGAAACCTATGTTAAGGCAGATTTCGAACAGCTACCGGGACATCATTTTACTTGGCTACGGCTCAGGGAGATGTTCCTGCCAAATACAAGTTTGTGTTTGCTGATAAATTTGCACGTAAATACATGATTTGGCATGGCATCTATATGCGGTAGAAAGACCAAGGTTTTCATCACTGCCATTCGTCAGATCCCACAATGAACCTGTCATGTTTTGGCCAGATCTACAGAAAAATTATTTTTAACAAGCGTGTAAAATTTCCCTCGTGTAATTCCAAGCCAGAGCGTAACAACAATATTGTTTGCAATCTTCATACAACAGGCTCGATTCAGGCGTTATCTGGCTTAAATTTACATGAAATATCCATTATGTTCTGCCAAATCTAGCATTCCCATTAGTGCATTAGATACTGAAAATAGTGTTTTTTATCTGTAGCAAGCTGTCATTACAGTAAAACAGCGCTACAAAGGAATGAAACCAACGGGAGTCAGTTTATACCGAAAGAACTCAACCCACCAAACTGTCTCCAGCTCAGACCGATAGAGAGATTTTGGGCTATTATGAAGAGGAAGCTGAAGGTGGATGGCAGTGTCGTCAAAAGCATCAATGAGTTGAGAACCAAGTGGAATAAGATTGACAAAACGATGGCTGAGAATAAGGTGCGCCGGTTGATGAAACGTATTCCGGAAAAAGTCCACAAATTTCTTCGAAATCGAGATGATTAATATTTTTTCACAAAGTTAAACACCTAAAGTTCACACAAAGCCGAACATTTAAAATAAAACAGAATGCTATTTTGTTAATGTATATTCGAAATATGAGCAAAAGTCTATGTTCCAATTTTAACTGGGCCACACCTTATTTATTATTTTTTTCATTAAAATAATCGAAAATACATAGTACGGCTTTTTTATTAGAGAAAGAAGGTGTATAAATTAATTTTGGAATAGTTTGTATGAGCAATTCAAGCAAAACAATGCATAAGGTCCTAAGTAACATTATTATTCTCTAGAAAATCTGACAGCGTGTAAACACGATCATCTTCGATTTGTATGAAGTTGTTTTTATTATGGGATAAGATGTATTTTTAATCAATCCACATATGCTTGTGACTCGAGACTAGCTTTTAAAAAGGGCATATGTTTTCAGACACATTGTTTCAATCGATTTTAACTTATTTTCAACCAGATTAAGCCAGAAATTTTGGTCTGCGGAGGGTTTCTAGAAAATCTTTAAAATTTTAAAGAAAAAATAAACACTGCAAAAAAATAGAAATAGATTATATTTTATTGAATCGAAAATAATACTTATGTCCTGAGTTGGCTCTGTCTCTCCAACAATATTTTTTCATAATTTTTTTATAGGAAATTTTGAAATAAATATAAAACAAACAATTTATTTTCGAGGATGGAGAAGCTTCATAAAAAATGAATAGCTCATCCATTTTCACGATATTTTGCAAACAAAGTAGATCTAGTTGGTTATATATGACAGGTACTGCTTTTTCATAAGTTAGTCGTAACTAGTCCATATCTGTAACAATTTTTATGAAAAAGTTCAATATAAACATTAACAATTTTACTTTGATACTTTTACAAGAAACACCCATCAACCACTTTGAAATATAATCAATTCACCCGGGTCGCTGTGAACGTTGAAAAAGATAACCACTTGTTGGCAATAAAATCTGAAACCAGCCGAAGCTCTAACGCCTGACGGTAATTGAAAATTCTCAACACCATTTTCTCTCCTGCTCTGGTTTGGTGGTGCGAAAAGCTCAGTGTACACACTGTTTTTCATACATTTTTTTATTTTCAATTCCGAAACACACCTTCGTATCTTACGTCTTACGATATTCATAAGGCGGGTATATCTGCGCTGCCATCCAACCGACGGACAGACGCGCGGCGGCAGTGGCAGGCGGCGATGGCAGTAGCAGCACCAAATGCGATGCCAGTGTGTGTTGGTCGACTCTGCTCCGGGTCCCGTATAAATATAATATCCCCTTTACCAGAAATCATTTCGAACACGGCTCTTGACAACGCAAGTGTCCAGTAGTCAACAGCGAGAACTCTCTTTAGACAATTTCTTCTACTGAAGAAGGGAAAACTGTTTTCCAAGATTTGTGCAAAGATTTTAAGGAAACTTTTTTGGAAGATCACAGCATCGAGTTTTTTTTGTCGACCCCAAAGTGCAGTGATTGCTTTCGATTGAAAGTGAATATTTGTGAATTGAACTATTACCGCAGAATAGCTAGTGACAGTTGATCATATGCAAAAAGACGTTAAAATGATGTTTCTGTTTCTGTTTGTGATGTCGTGTTTGTGCAACGGGTTGATGGTCCATGGCGCCCCGTACGCATACGATGCAACTATGGAAGAGATGGTAGTTCCAGAATCGAAGGTGCTTGACTTCGATAATCTGACCGAAAGTGAGCGGGTCGACTTGGACCGCAATCAGATCAACATAACGGCGGTCAAGCTGCAACAGCAGATGCTTCGGGCCGCGGCCGCTCAGAAGAACATGCAGCGCGCCGGGGCACCCATGGCCATCAAACAAAGCGCCAGCGAGCCGAACATCTCGAGCCACGTGCAGAATCGTAAAAAGTAAGTACTATCAGACAAAAATTACACATGATTTTCCAGCAGAGTTTTCCTCCGTTCCGTTCTGAATGTTGGGAAGGAAATTTTATTCTCTGGGTACGAGTTGTTCCGGTATTTTTAGAACAGCTGCGATCGTACCTACGTGATATAAAAATGCACGCAAAAGTGAATAGCATTGCGAAGCAAATTAAAAAAAAGGTGTTATAAATTGGAGGGTATTAACTGGTGACACCGTATAAATGTGCCGGCTACTGGCAAGTGACTTGTGTGGAAACCGAAGAACAAAAACAGATGAAAAATTCGAATTACAAACGGGAAACGGCTACAGTCAAGGTAAGTGCACCCGGCGGCAAAACCGGGTCGCACGCGTGTCTCAAACGCTTGAAGAGATTTCCAATTTTCGGTGCATTTGAGTTAATACCGAACGGCTGAGTTCTGGTTTGCAATTGCTTGATGTGAAAATAGTTATTCCGAAGTAGTGGAGCCTGCCATGCCGTCGGTAGAACAAATCGGGTTATAGTTCTAGCCGCAAGCAAGTAGATTGAAAAATTCTCTCTTAAAGTAAAAAACCAATTCTCTTTTGCATGGTGAAATATTCTGAGGAAAGATATATTCTTGTTTTTAAGGTTTTATAACTTTGACCAGTACCATACTTGGAAAATATTGAAACAGTCAGAAACCATTTTTCCAATAGAGATTGTTGAACATTATGCTAGACTGGGGAAAACGTCCAAAACATTCTGGAGAGCCTGTGAAATTGATTGACCAGTAATGATGGTTAATTTTCCGAAACTGTGACTTTATCCAAAAAGAGTAACACCTTGAAAAACGTAAATTCAAAACAAATTATTCTGCCAATGCCGCAATTCGACAGTCAATTCTAGCTGTAAAACGTAAACAATGAGAAAATGAGTATTGAAGTGTTCTGAGCTCTTAAAATCAAACTTCACACAAACCTTTTAATAATCATAGGGGCTACTCATAAACCCCGTCTGACCAAAGTCTACGCTCCATACTAAATTTCAAAAAAAAATATATAGAAATGCTAGAAATTAGAAGAAAAATTAGTATTCTCCATTTCATTCCAACTACCTTTGCTTATCTTCGACAGATACGCGTATTTTGTCTACAATGTGCAGACTTCTTCAGTGTCTCGTACTAATAACTCGACTTATTGGTACGAAACAATGAAGAATCTGCCTGTGTAGACAAAATACACATATCTCAATATGCAAAGTTAGTTGGATTAAATGGAAAATACAATTTTTCTTCTAATTTCTAGTTACAGGTATTCCACTGAACAGCTCAAACCCTCTAGGATTCATGGAGAAATGTCTACGAGGGATGGGGGAAGAAAAGTTTACGAACCGAACCTTAGGACGAAGAGAATAATATGTCTGTTCCTATTTTGCAGCATCTAAAAATCCTCAAAGTGTCTTTTATGTTGTTTTATTCCATGTCCCGCCATATGCCGTGGTTTTTCTTATATCGCAATTCTACCGATGAACTCTTTTGCTTGTAAGCGTAGTTTGAAGATCATTATAAAAATAAATATAAAATTAAATGATAATCGGAATAATTTGTGACTCATGGCAGTACCAGACTTATAATTTATCTTCCTGAAACCTTCAAGAAATCAAAAATTGCTTTCATTGGAAAACATCAAAAATATTGAGGTCCAAAAATTCTTGAAACTTGAACTTTCGTCATGAAATAAAGCATCAGAAAATGTTTTCTTTGGCTTTCATTCTTTTTGAATAATGAAAACAGATAGGTTTCAACTTTCTGACGTTTCGGCGTATTATATTTCGCCTTCTTCTGGGGATTATAGATTTCTGTTTTTGTCATATTATGTTCTGTTATTACCTTTAAACGTCTAGTAATTCTATTGAACATCACATATTTTTACAGTTTTACACTGTTCCGGCATGTCTAGCTATCTGGCCAAAGAAATCATCTTAACACTACCAAATCACAGTCGATAATCATCTACAATATAAAGCAGCAACTTTTGACGCAATGCGGGAGAATACAAATATCCTGCTGAATTATGGTTTTAGTAAGTTCTTTATTGCTTTTTTATAGCAAATTTAAGTTTTATTCCAGCCGTATAGCACTCTTCCCGGCTTTCTTGATAAAACTGTGTTGTCTACCAACACCTCCTCTATGCACTTTAAAGCCGAAATGTGTACAAAGTGGCCCACTCTATAGGATGTTGTGAAAATAAATAAATAAAACCTTTATAAGACCATACAGAACATTTGAAAATGTTCTAGTGAAATATGTTATGGCCTCTTGAGAACCTTCATAAAACCTATTGGTTGCCATCAACACCATCAATAAATTTATCATGAATTTCCTGAAAATTGATGGGATTCAATCAGGTTATCTGAAAGAATGCCGAAATTTGTCTCCAATCTACAGTTCATTTGCATTACATTTAATATTTGATGTATTTATTTTTCAACAATTCAATGATTTCTTATATTTCAATATGGCGATTGAAAGAAATCAGAGTTTTTCCAACAAGCCAATTTATCTTCGCAATGGCTACTATGATCATTTGGTGACTTCTCTCGGTGCCAATTTTCCATTTAATATCAATGAGTACTAAAACGGCATTTCAAAACAGCATTTTACGAGTTCATAATGAAAAACGAAAACCTTTGATAGGAGTAAAAGAAATATTCGAAGACAAGGTTCCAAGATCGTTGTAAAGAAGCTGTGTAGGTTATCATAAACCTGACTTAAATATATAACCTTTTGGCACCTCTTGGTATCATAATAAAGCCAAACTGATTTCCAGTGGCATTCAAAAACTTTTAATAAAACTTTATAAAGCTAGATGGTTTTGGCAATGCTACATGAGATTATCTCTTGAATGGTTTCAACAGCAGGTTTCTTCAAAACTGGACAGTGATGCTTATGTGGTGCAATAAAACGGGGTATCTTTAATAATGCGAGTCGATTTGAAAGAGCAAAAAGCACTGAATTTGATGATTCAATGGACAATTTGTAATATTTTTGGATAAAAAATCAGCTTTAGATTGACATTTACACTTACTTAGTTGGTAATGAAAGTACTTACTTAGTAATGATAATTTTGTGAAATTGTTATCGTTGTTAGATAAATTTTTAAAAAAGTCTTCGAACAAGCACTTTTTATGCAACCTATCAATATAACTACCATGAGTCTGATGTTGTCTGCTGATTGGTTACGATGTTTCCAAACAATATTACTATCAACACAAATAAGTATTCTTTTAACCCATAATTCACAAACCTTACACTCTTTAAACATTTTTTTTTTCATTATTCATGAGACTTTCAGTTTGTTAGTTCCCAATCGAAGTCACTTAAGATGAAATGGGAGGAAAATCTTCCTCGATATGAACAAAAGGTTAAATTGCTAATCAATGGATGCCCCAGTAGAGCGACAATTCTTAAAAATGTTACGCCCGAAGTCCTGGCAGAATTTAAGGTTAGTGGTCAGAAAACTTCAAAGTGATAGGAACTTTACCCCATATCACGTTGAATACCTATTGGATATATTTTGTTACTTTTTCCGGGGTGAGAGAGGTCCCCCTACCTAAACATCTTAATCCATGCTTCCACGTTACCCAGTATTGGATGTTTGGACAATCAGTTTTAAGCCACTAAAACAAGCTCAGTTAAATTTATGTTTTATTTGAATTTGACAATTTTATCTTGTTCTACAAACTTTGCTTGTTTATAATTTTGTTCTGCAAACTTTAATCATAAAGACTGTTCATTGAATATAGTGGGCCCATATTTTTCATTGACTGCTGATTATATCCACACAAATTCATTAGTTTAGATTATACAAATGAAGACTATTGTACGTGTAGAAAACTTCACGAAGATTTGAAGATATATTGCTTGTTATTGAAAAATTCTCGAAGTGTACTGCCCTCCATGAGGTTTTGCACAACTTTCGTCGTAACTTTTCGTATAGCCGTCAAACACATTTTCTTAAAATGTGAATGTTGAATGATTGCCCAGTATCTTTCAATTGGTCGTAGTTTAGGGCAGCTCAGTGGGTTTCGCCGTTGTTCGACAAATTTGATATTTTCACACTTGATAACTTCTAAAGTATCAGCAACATGGAGAGCAGATGCTAGATCCGGCCAAAATGTTTCCCGATTATTTTGGCCGGATCTAGCATCTGCTCGTCATGTTGCTGATACCTTAGAAGTCAGCCTGTACTCACCGCCGTTGATTGAGTCCGTTGTGAAATACGGAGAATGCTTCATGCCACAAGAGCAAATCGCCTCCCGTTCCAACATTTTTCCATTTTTTTCGGTTCTTATATACTATACGTCATTGAGTAAATCCTGGCTTTGCACAGAATTATTAAATGGGGGCCTGGAAGTGTACTGATGTCCAATCTAACGTACGTTTCGTCGCCGATCAAAATACATCGGTTCAGCTCTTTCAGGAGAAGGTCGCACAAGCTCCGTAACCTTGCTTTCGATTATGCGTTCTGGTCATTCGTCCTTCTAGGTGATCTTTGCGTCTTATAACGCCTGATGTTATTACGTTTCTTGATACTTTACGCAGTTCCGATACTAATGCTCGGTGTTTTGGTAATTTTACGAACATAATACGATTTTTTCAACTTCAAAAGATGCCCAGTTGTCAGTTTCATTTTTTCGGTACATTGGTCGCTTTCTGCGTCCGAACTTCGTTAGGTCTACATACTTCTTCACGATCTACAAAACCATGGAATGTCTCACTGAAATCGAGCGCAGCGAATTGCAATCGATTTGCAGTCAACCGTCAAGCGAAGGCTTTCAATTTAGTACTGTTGATGAATTTTGCAACACAGAAATTACAGAAAATCTCAAAATCTTTCGTTGAAGCTATAGTTCACGACGATTTGAAGTTTCAGTCATATAAACTATGCAAGAATCACTATTTGAATGACACCATGAGAGCAAATCGGTTGAGAAAAGCTAAGGTTCTCCTGAACCGCTTATCTGAGGGCCGCTATCGGTCAGTGCTGTTCACCGATGAAAAAAAATTTCACAATCGAGCTGCATCGACAAGGGGGTGAAAGTGAATAAAGCGGTATATCATAAGCTCATTACTGACACAGTAGCTTCTTGGGCATCGTAACATTTTGGCAAAAATGAATGGATTTTTCAACAAGAGTGGGCACCGCCTCATGGAGCCAAGCTTTTTAAAGAAAGATGAATGGCCTTCTAACTTACCGGTTTTGAATTCGATTTTTCGGTTTGGTTCATCTTAGAGTCAAGAACCTGCAGTACACCACATAAATCACTAGATCATCTGAAATCGTTTCTCTGGAGGGTTTGGGTACAAACATCTGTCGATGAACTCGCGGCCGTCGTGGATAACTTCCCGAAACGTTTGAAGGCGTGCATCTCAGCACGAGGCGGCCATTTTGAAATGAACAAATAAAGCTTGTAATTTGCAAACATATTGCTATAACAAACAATACATATTGATTTTTTTTATACAACAATAAAATATAGTTTTAACACCATTTTGTAGGTCGTCAAAACCAGCCATGAGTTCAGAAGTTAGAATCAACAGTCGTAACAGTAACTTTATAAATGTGACGATATGCACTCAAACACATTCAGCAAATCGTCTGTGAGGTCGCCCATCATTATCAGATTATCTTGGGATGGTCAAGTTAATAAAAACTGACCTTAAGTTCTGAACTTAAGATATGCAGTAGTAACCGCAGCTTTCTAGGCTATACAAAGAAACGATAAATATTCAAACATGTTCAATGTCCACAGACATCATAGGACAACCTTGGTAATTTCAGGTCATCCAAACTGTCCTTCAAAACTTAAGGTGGACAATTTTGACAGTGGCTTTATGGGCTATAAAGAAGAAAAAATACATATTCAAACATATTTGATTAACCTTTCGTGACGCACCGAGCAAGGTGCAAGGTTCACATGTGTGTTGTACTCTTTAGAACAGCGCGCGTCCTGAAAGGATAATATTCTTGTAAGTCAGCAAGTATTATGCAATAACTTTTCTATGTATACTCTGAACGTTAGTTAACCGTGTAGTGCTATTTCTGCCACTGACCCTTGAGTGAATTCTATTCATTTGCAGCTATGAAGCTTCAAAAGTTGAACCTCAACATATGATACATGGTGAATTTTTGACCCTTGATTATACATACAACTTATACGAACAAACCATTTACCTAGTACAAATATCCACTTTCCATTCATCTTCTTATCACACGATCATCTTGGTGAATGGAAAATGAATAGAACGCATTTCACGCGGTCCATATTAGCGATACGACAATGCTTTGTTCGATAAAGATGTAGACAATTATAGTCTAGCCGCACCGAAACAAAAGTGAAAACGGACCATGATCTTAATCACGATTTAAGGATTTTTACATAGAAAATATGATGTAGTTCCTGATAAGGGCATTCAGTTCACGATGTATTTTTGGTTGTTCCCGAATTCAAGACTGTAGTTCACGAAACTGGGCACGGATTTTTTCCGTGCTTCTAAAATTAAAGAATCAAAATCTTTTGCTACCGCTTCTCTTCACTAGCTTTCTCTTTTGAAACGCTCAAATTAACACTTTTGTTTTTAATTAGTTTTATGGAGCTGGCTTCTTGATCATTCAAAATTTTAAACATAACATCAACAAAAACTAGTTGAAGCTGAGTTTTTGACGAAAAATAAAACCCATGGGAAAAATTATAAAAGTCAATAGAACCTTCTGGAACAATAATCAAGAATTAGAGATAATTTATATTTGGGAAATTTTAGCTGCTTTATCAAAGTGTCTTACAATCCAATTACTATTTAGCTGTTGTGGTTAAAGTGTCTTACAATCCAGTTTCGTCCGAGAAGATTACCACAATGAACAAACAAATCTCGAGTACTTTTTCAAACAGACGTATCTGATTTTGTAAACAAGGAGGGGAAGTAAAATTCAAACGTTAAATCCGTGAAACCCTTAGCACCTTCATGCAAACTAGGGCCACCAAGACAAAGAATTACAGTTCCCTAACATGATGGTAATGTTACTTTCCGTGAGGGTGTTGATTGTTTCGAGAAATTTACGTTTGAAATTTACTTCCCCTCTTTGTTTACAAAATCACATACGTCTGTTTGAAAAAGTACTCGAGAAATATAGGCGAAACTGTTATACAATCCGGGAATTATAGATCTACATACAGAGGAATCATCTCTAAACATTTCACTTGTAATCCAAGATAGCCTTGATTTCCAAACACCAACGATGTTCCATAATTTCCAAAAAAAAAAAAAACATAACCCCCTCCCACCAGCCACAAAATCTGTAACATATTCCTCAGAGCGACAGCAGGAATGCAGCCAGCCGCCGGCCACCGCCGGCATCCAGCAGTCCGTTCGTTCGAGTCGATTTTCTCACAAATCTACATTCCTTGCCTACCCCGCCGACAGAGACACTTGTCCTCCTCCGGAAGCCTCGCCCCGCCTCGCCTCCAGCGAGACGGATTCGAATTCGTCACATTTAAATAGCAGCGGCAGCTCTACACACATCAATTCCATTCATGTTGCTCCCCAGACAGTGGCTGAGACGACTACGCGGTAAACCAACGACGGCCCCTCGGCCAACCTCAGCCTCCCACCGGGCTGGCAAGATTCAAGACAAAAAAGAAAACAACATCGCGTTGGCTATAAATAGTTGCCCATTCTGAGCGACGGTGCCGACGGCTGAGGCGGCGGCGGTGGCGGCGGTGGACGGCCTATGAACAACCTTCCGTCCATCGTCGGCTGCTGCACTGGAGCTGCTAGTTCTGCATGCTCAAGTGCTGCAAACTATCATCGTCTGAAAGTGTGGTACGTCTAATCTGCTGTTAGTTTACCACCAGGCTCAGACGGAGCGGTTATCCCAGGGTTGAAGCCCACATTCTACGGAACATGGCAATTGAACGTAGGAAAAATGCTAAGCAAGCTACTGCCTCAATAAACAACAATGCTGCACCGGCAGCTACAAGGCAAACGAGTGTCTCTAATGTAAAACCGGGAGCTTTATTAGGACTGCATTTATGTTCACGGGAGCAAAAGAAGTGTGAATACTGCATGCACAAGTAGTGCAACCAAGAGAATCGTCTGTGTCTGGCCTGACACTACACTCTGCTGTTGGAGGAGTACGCCGTGTCTGGAAGTCTGATTGAATTTGTGCCACTGCGAGAGTTTTCAAAGGATTATGCAACTCTTTGATCTCGTGAAAGCCGTACGGTACCCGACGGGCAAAAGCTACATCCAGAACGAGTCTTCCTGTTTTTGTTTGCCACTTCTGCTCTAAACATAACTTGGGCGACCTTGACATTGAACTGCATTTCAACGAGTCACCGAAACCGCTTGGTCCTCACTCGCGCAACAAAAAAGCACACAGACGACGACGAATCTGCTGAAAGGTTCTCGCGAACAAAACACTTCGAAGAACACAACGATGAAGCGACATGAGTAAACAAGACGAGGCAACGTGGAAGACCGCTAAGTATGTTAATCAGAATCACGCTGTCTAGCCGCCGTCTGGCTCAGGAAGTTTTCGGTACGAACGCGTATGCTCCACATCCCGCGTGCGTCTCCGGTTCTTGCATTCTCTGCCAGTAGCGAGGCCGATTGTTGCATGATTGACTCACACTACCGCGCAGGCAGGCAGGTTTCGCTGCATTATGCACGTTTTGACGGACAGAACTGCAGAGGAACAGCGTCAAATTGAAAATAAATCACACTTCCTCGCCGGCAGGCGAGCCCGGGCGATAACAGGCCGCAGAAGCAGCAGTAATAACATCTCAGCATGGGGCCAGCGGGGAATGCGGTGAATCAGGAACGGATCAGACGATGATGATGTTATGCAACTGAGCTGAGCTGGGTTGCGGTATCTCAAGTGGATTCTCGAACCGAACAGGAATTCAGTTCAGAGTAAGGTGGTGCGGCGGATGCGGCGGGTGCGATTGCGACAAGTGTTCAGACACAGATTGAGCGATTTAAATTCGCAGACTGGATACTATGTGCGGTATGCATAAGAGGCTTCGGCAGAATATGGTTGCTGATTGTTGGAAGCAGTTAGGAGCGGGGAGGGAGATGGAAGCAGTGGGAGGAAGTGGAACATCAACCGGAGAACAGTAAGGCGGGATTCTCGAAATTTCCGTGGGACAATGCAAACTACGATGATTTTTGGTTATGTTCAATCTTCTTGTTTTAGCTTGAAATGAATTTCAAAGCGCTGAGATTAGGCAGGTGGCAAGTGAATTTGGCAGGTTAAGCTTTTCTAAAACTAAAAATGTTCCTTCGGTGGTTTGATACCAGTCTGCCTTCTGGAAAAGAGGAGCTACCATATAACAAAATGTTCTGCATAACTCAAGAACTCAATCAAGAAAATGGAACCAAATTTGGCAATTGGAGGTATTTGAAGGCACTGCTTGTATGATGATTCGAGAAACACCCCCCTCTGGATGGGAGGGGTCTCATATAAATGAAACACAATTTCCAACAAAACATGAGAATTATCCAGATAACTAAAACACAAAACTGTATTTCTCGGGTAAGATGAATGTTCTGATAAAAGTCTTAACCCCTTCTTAACCAAGAAAAAAAAACTTATTTCGAAAAACAACCATAAAAGTGCCAGTTCTATTAAATTTTCATTCATTTCGTTGCAAGCGTAGCAGCGCCTGCACCAAGGCAATGAAATTAAACTAACAAATTTCGGATAATGTCAGATCGGGCACTATGATTAATCCTCGGCAACCAATTTTAAAACCTCTATTGCAGTATTTTTTCTAATCGAAACATATCACTGAATAAAGTCATATGATTACTGAATTTTTCAGCTATTATTTCATTACGTTCAGTCAGGTCAAGGCCTGAGTTCCTGGATCTGATCTATACAAGGTGTCTCCCCTAACGCTGGACATCGCCTTTTCTTAGTGCGTTGCGGGGTATCAGATTAATAACTAAACTATAGTCCGAATTAATTCAAACTCAGGAACCATGTTTGTGTTCTTATAGAATGTTCCAGAAAGTATAAGCACACTTTCAAAATAACAAAAAAGTCATGTTCCTTTTAAGTTTTAATAATTTTATTTGGCAAATTATATTTGTATTTGTATTTTAATTGATATTTTACTCTCGTTTAATCAAAATATTTAATCATAGCCAAGACTCCTAACATTTCCTCGAACATGACCCATAAGCTTCTGCACAGTGGTACTTTCTACCATTTTGACCACTTTTGGCCAATCTTTTTTAAATTTTTGGATGTCGTTCGCTGGTTTTATGAGTTTTCGAAGCCTTGCTTTGGTTAAAGCCCAAAAAGTCTCGATTCGCCGTGCCTCCGGGCCGTTCGGCGGATACATGTCTTTCGGCACGAAACATACATTTTGACTTTTGTTCCATTCTATCATGTTCTTTGCGTACTGACATGACGCCAAATCAGGCCAAAACACTACTTGACCTTCGTGCTGCCTGATCATCGGCAATAATCGCTTCTGGAGACATTCCTTAACGTATTTCTGAGTGTTCATCGTCTCTGTTGTGATGTACGGACTAAATGTTTTACCATACTCGCATATTGCCTGCCAAACCATAATCTTCTTACCAAATTTTTCGGTAAAAATTGGCTTCTCAGTTTCGGAGATGTCTTTGTCTTCGCTAACAGTATAGAATTGTGGTCTGGGAAGCGTTTTGTAATCTAGTTTCACATACGTTTCATCGTCCATTATTATACACCCAGAATTTCTACACAATAACGAATCGTAGAGTTTGCGGGCCCGTGGTTTCACGGACGCGGCATGTTTCGAGTTCCTTTTGGGTTTTTTCTGCTTCCGGTATGTTTTTAGCCCAAGTCTTTCTTTGGCACGCATGACGTTACTCGACGAGGTCCCTAGTTTTTTCGCAACAACCCGAACGGAAGTCGCTGGTTTTTGCTTGTAGGCATCCCTGATCTTTTTATCGATATCCGGACTATCCGGACAGGATTTCCGACCACTCTTCGGCGCATCTTCAAACGTACACTGTTCTCTATATTTTCGAATCGCAGATTGCTCCGCTCCGACATTTACACCCTCTTCCTTGGCCAAGCAGAATTCGCTCATAGTGCACAATTTGTGCACAATACTTTCGTTGTTCCGGAGTGATTTCGCGCATTTTGATAAGTAACACAAAACTGAGCTCTTTTTTGATGCTATGTCATTCAGAAATGTGCAAACAAAATGACGCAGCCAAAACATGTTGAAATATTTCATTATGTTCAAAGTGACCGTTAAAATAAGTTGTGCTTATACTTTCTGGAACAGTCGTTAGTCCTTATTACACTTTTTGTTCAGATTCTCTTGAAATCATCGGTACCATTTGCTTTCTTCTTAGTTTCGAAGAGTTTCCACTTGACTAGAGCCCAGTACTTCTCTATTAGGCAAAGTTGTGGACAGTTTGATGGATTGACTGTTTTGGCACCTATTTGATCTCTTGTACCTTATACCATTCCAGGACGGATTTCGCATAGTGATAAAAGACCAAATAAGGCGAAAACAGAGCTGGAGAGTCGTAGGTTCTGATAAACGGTAGCAAACGCTTTTGCAGACATTCTTTCCCGTACACATCCTTATTGATAGTGCCGCTAGAAACGAAACTTTTAGCTATTCAACCACAACAACATAGTGCCTGTCAAATCAAATACTTCTTCGGGAATTTAGACAAATTATTTGTTCGGAAATGCTTGGCACCGGAAATGCTCTTGTCATCACAGTTGGGCACCTTTTTCACTTTGTACGCCTTCTGTTCTTGCCTCTGCTTCACTTTTTTGTACGCATGATTTAGACTTCTTAACTTTTCGACATGATTTGCGTATGATTGACTCCCAACATTTCGCACAGGAAGAATGGAATTTTTATTAATAATAGCTACCACCATCTTGTCCATTTATCGGGAGCATACTTTTCGATTTGTTCCACTTCCAACCTTCCGATTGACAGTCAAACGCTGGCAAATGAATTTTTCTTCCTTTCGTACAAAATGCCTTTGCGCACGTCCACTTGATTCGACGCCATTTTACTGAATGTAACAAGAATGTAAACATGTTGTACCACGAAATAAAGTGGAGAGTTTCGGCTGTCATATAAATGAAACGTTCAGTGATCCGTGAAATAATTCAAAATCTACACTGAAAGAAAAATGTCCGAAAATTAACGTGGACAGGCTTTAAACTGGAATTTGTAATTTTTTGCCAAGATAAGTTCGTGATAATTAATTGCTTGCTGAGCCAACCTGCCAAATTCCGATGAAAAGGCTGTCTACTGATGAGTTTTTTCTATTAGTGCAGTACAGTTTGAGCACAATTTATGAAATGGCTAAAGGTGTATTCATAATGTAGAATTTCATTTTGATCTTATTTTATCAAACAGGTTTTCGTGTTCTATAATTTCCTCACCATTCTCTCTCGTAATGTTACGTGTTTTTTGCAGCAACACGTGAGTGAGTGGTTACAAATCCACACTTTTTCATGGATCAAGCTGGATTGAATCCAGAATTGAACAACTAAAGTGACGAATGACGAAATTATCGCTTTTCTCCAATGTCAAGTGCTATCAAGCGCTTAAGTAACTAGGACATACACTCACCTGTGCTCATATCTGGCACTCACACTTTGCTGGCTTTCGCTACTGCCTTAGGAACAGAAAATTGATCTCCATGGGAGAGGCCTTTACTCAGTCTCACGGGAACAACGACTCAGTTTCATAAAAAGTAGAGTTACGCAATTACTTCAGTTTGTACGAAACTGAGTGGTAGTTCTTATGTGACTGAGTAATGTGGCCTCTTATCGAGTTCTTCTTTTTAAACGTGAAGGTGAAACACAGCAAAGCGTGAGTGTCATAGCGTTGAGAAATGAGTGTTTGAGCTTCACATAACCAAAGTGTCAAGTGTCTTGCTTGAGACCGACACATGCAAGCATCGTTTAAGATATAAGAATGAGTTGAGAAAGACTTGAATAAATTCAACCACAAACACTTTCCATTGAGTTGTGTACACAGATAGAAAGAGATATTTAATGTTCTACGTTATCTAATGCACACAAAGGGAATGCTAGATCTGGCAGAAAATAATGGAATATTTCATGTATATTTTAGCCAGATATTGCCTGCATCTCGCCATGAAAGATTGCAAACAACTTCGTTGTTTACGCTTCCTTTGGCTTGGAATTAAACCGAGGGGAAATTTTACACGCCTGTAAAAATTCATAATTTTTTTCTGTGTATGTTTCGGTTTCAGAAGGCATAATTTTACATGAAATCGTTGTTGACGTTCCTCGATATACGACAAAGACAAATTAAGTCTCGTGTAATATTCATAATTTCTAAGTGTGTAGTAACAAACAAACATAAACTGAGTAACTCCACTTTTTACGAAACTGAGTCATAGTTCTCATATGACTGAGTAAGACACTGAGAAATGTAAGTAACTCAGTTTATGTGTGACTTTACTTTTTACGGAACTGAGTGGCATTTCCAATGCGACTGACTAAAGTGGTCTCTCATATTGAGTTTAAATTCTGGCCGTGTGTGGTGGTACTTTCACCTTCCATGACGAGTTTCACGATCATACTTCGTCAAGCAACGAAATACTCTTTACCTCCCGCGCAACGAATAACTTGATAACTGGTCTTAGTATTTAAGAGCTCAGAATAAGAGGTAAAATACCTGAAGATAATACCATAAAATCGTTCCGATAATGTTATGCGAATACCAAATTGAGGTAAGACAATACCAAAAAAGTACCTCTCAGGTATTCCCAGGTATTCTAAATAACAAGTATTGTTATTCGAGAGATGTTTTGCTTGCAATTCTTAGATATTTTGCTTAGGTATTTTATCTCTTAAGCTGGGCTCTTTAATACCAAGGCCTGTTATCAAGATCAAAATTAGGTATTCATTTGTTGTTGTCTCCTGTTTGATTAGTCCTGAACCGCGGCCAATGGACCATTCCCTTTCTGTTCATTAGATAACACAAGAAAATTCAACGCTTCTTCTAAACTGTGAGCTCTAAAAAGGCTTCATTTTATTAGATTACTCTCGGCTAAGGGTTTTTGCATTTTAGTTCCTCTACGTCTGTTGGCTCCTGACCGATCCACCAGTGCTTTTTGGTACTAGAATTGTGTTGATTTTGTTGTGATTCACAATGTTATTTCGTCAGAATATTTGAGGGGTTATTCATTGGGAGGTGTGGAGGTCGTTGGAGGGATAAATTTTCTTCATGAACATCACACCCTGGATTCAATCAGGGGGTGTAGCAATTGGGACCAATGCGACTCTAAAACAGTGAGCCAAATTCAAATCGTTAGTTTTCCATCGATTATGAAAACCTGTCAAATTTTAACACATGCCGTTCCTTAATACATTTTCCTTCGAAGAAGGTTTCGTGATACTCTCATAGTCGGAAGAGTACTTCCTGATTTACAAGGGTGATCTGCCAATGGATCGAGTGGAGTTAGTTTACCCTTTTTTCAACACGGAGGTTGATGTCAGTGGCCCGGTGAACTTGAAGCCAACAATTCGATCAACGACCCGTACGAAGTCATAGATTTGCGTTGCTTCACCACTGCTTTCACCTTCCAGTGGATCTACATTCCTCCTCGTGCGCCATCATTGGGAGGTTTGTGGGAGGCTGGATTCCGATCGCTGAAGTACCATCTAAGTCGAATTCTTGGTGAAGCGATACTGATCTACGAGGAGATGACCACAGTGTTGGCGAGAATCTAGGCAACATTGTGTATTATCCGACGGCCCTAACGATTACAATGCCTTGACGCCTGGTCATTTCTTGATCTTCCGGCCACTAAACGCTATTGCTGAACTCAACTTGCCTGATGAAAACATGCTCACTCTGTCCCAATGGAATCAAATCACGCAATACCTTCAGCATTTTTGGCGCAGATTTAACGTGCACTACATCAACCAACCCCAAAAATGATTTAAATGGCACACAAAGGTTCCAGTGGTAGCAAGGCAGCTAGTGATAGTACGGGAAGACAACGTTACTCCTTAACAGTTGTTATTGGGGTGTAATGAAGAGTTTTCCAAGGTAATGACAACATAGCCAGAGTCGTCGCATTGAGATTTGCAGTGAATTGAAATCTACAAGCGATCGGTGTCACGACTTGCCGACAATCAAGGCAATTAACTGCAATCAAGAAACGAGAATGACCAACAGTGGAACTCAAGTCCTGAGAAGTTTCGATGACTCAAAGAAGGCGTTACCAACGAAATTGTTTGCAATCTTTCAAGTGTCATACAACAATGTTTGCATTCTTTTATACAACAGGCTAGATTCAGGCATTATCTGGCTTAGATTTACATGAAATATCCTAATACTTTTTGCCAAATCGAGCATTCCCTTGATCGCAGAAAATTCGGTGTTCCTTTTTATCTGTGTAGAATATATGTTATAACCTCAAATCTAAGTCAGTTTAGCGTTAAAAAATAGCCAATAGACTTAATACTGGGATTTAAAAGCTTTAAATTTACATGATCGTTGACTTTGTTGTTAAAACAACATCCAACCTAGTTTTAACGCAGTCGGTTCCACGCGTCACAACAAGTAAGAAGTTCAAATGTGTTCTCTTTCGTGATAAATTAGAAAACGATTACTTCATGTTACACTTATATGTACATAATTTTTTCGAAGAGTGGTTATTCTTGAGCTATACGATCTCTAATGTATCACTGCTATATATATACTTCGAAAATTGTTGCAAACAGCTTGGATTTACTGAATCTAAGTTAGAAGACTTTCTGTATTTCTATTACTAGATCTATTACGTTTAATAAGAACTGGTAGCGACCCACTGAAAACCTTGACCTGAAAACAATCGCCCCTCAAATGGTTTTCAATACTAATATTCTCAGCATGCATGAGCTTCTTTACATATTGAAATAGCAGTCTTTGTCCGCTGACAACTACCAGCGAACAAAGTCTCAATAAATCACATTGTTGCAAATGAAGATTTGTATCCGTACAATCAACTAACGCAACAATATACTTCCCAATCGTCCAAAATCCACCGCAATCCGAGTTCGTCAAATTAGTGGCAACATCGAGCGCTCAAATTGGCAAGCAAGCAGCTTTCTGAATTTCTTCTTCACAGACACCGGACGCTTACCAACTCGGAAAATTTTGACCAAAATTTAGTCACGCATCCACACCGAGGTGGCATTCCCTACTGGGTGGGTGGGTGAGATTGCGGGGTGCCGTTACTAAGATGAACCGAAGCAGCTTAGCATCATCATCTTCACCTCTCTCTGTCACGGTATCAGCTGTGAGTAAACGTGCGGAACGCGACTGTCGTCAGTGCACGCGGTACGATCGTAAATAATAAGCCGAAAGCAGCCGTGTTTTGCCAACAGTTTGTCGTTTCTAATACGGATCTTTTCCTTCCGACGGCAAGCCAATCGATGAGTTGTTTCGCGCTAAGAGATAATTATTGCCAAAGGTTGCCCTTTTGGGGAGATTAAGCCAGATCTGATATGGACTGTTACTAAGAGAACGACCACTATTAGTCAGCTCAGCTCTCGCGCTCCTGCGCAAAGTTTGTGGAAATGTTGGAGAAGGAATGCTGACGTCACGAAGATGGCTCCAGCTTGTACCGCTCGAAGCGGATCATAATTCAGTCAATGAATGTGGATTCCGTTGTCAGGAAAGAGTGAGGAATTTCGGTATCCAAAAATAGCCACTGGTGGGTGTGTGATTTCCCTTGGAGGTAGAAACTTTTCTCGAAAACCATATGATTCTATTCAGCTGGATATTGTCAGACAACTTATTTCTATCCCTCTTTCCGTCCTTCACAGCATTGAAAAGCACATCATCGGCAACATCAAGCACAACATCGAATCAGAACCTGATGCGAAACGATAGCCAGGGACATGTTGGCGCCACCCACGAGATGGCCTTTTCCGCCGTATGCGACCTGCCGAAGCACACCAACCAGAGCTTCTGGGATGACGATTTCACCTGGAATCTATACTTTCGTCTTCCACGGTAAGCCTTACACTTCGGTTAGTTCGGCGATGTTGAGGTAAGTCACGATCAACATGTCAAACGACGCAGAATGTAACTTAACCAGGGATGAACATTTTATTCAGGTTGTACATGAATGGTGCCGATAATTCAACCGATTCCTGGAATCGCCGCGACTCCGATAACTGCAAGAATCCCGCCGAGCAGATGATTCGCGTTACAGTTTCAGTTTACTGGCGCAAGAAGGGCAAGGGTAAGTTTAGAATGTCGATCGTGGGGTCAAGTTCAAATTAATTGATCGCTTTTGTGTGTATGTGTAGACAACCTTTCGACGGAACGTAAGAAGCGCATCTGCAGCAGCATCACCATCACCCGCAACTTCCGTGGTTGGATCACGCTGGACACGCTGTTGGCGGTTAAACTGTGGGACAAACCAAACCAGTAACTTCGGCATTGCCATCGATATTCATGATCAGGATGACAATGCACTGCCGGCGCGCTCGGTTCTTCCAGCCGACCGATTGCTCCGAGGCAAGTAAAGCAAATGGTAAGTGTGTGCGTCTCTGTGCTTTTTTATCATTAACTCTAACTTCAAATGCGATACGTTACGCGGGTAAGGGTCTCCGGGATCCAAGCATTCCAGCAGAAAGCAGAATCCACGTGACCAGACTTAGACGTCCGGGTGGATCGGATTGTGCTAAAGGATATTCTTCCGCAAAAACGATAACGTTCGGGTGTCACGGAAATCGTAACTGAAAGAGAGACTCAGAGGGTCAGGTGGCGTGAAGTCGGCCTTCACTTCGTCGGCTGCCAACAGACACCGACGAATACGGGGTGACCATGCAAAACATACATTCCTGAGCGTCGTCGTTCCCACGTTTGTTTATCGCAAAACGGAGCTGGCGTTCCATACCTGGAACATCCAAGAAAAGAGTATTGAATATCCGATGCGACAGCTAAATTTAACATTTTGAACATTTCGGTAAAAATGTCTACATTCTGTAGCCGCAACATCTATCCCAATAGGGTTTGTTCTTTAAACATCGAAAGGTCTTCAGATAATCAACCGATGGGAAATGTTTGTGGCAATATTGTTTCAACCCGGCTGAACCGCAGACCAAACGTCTCTGGCCAACGGCAACGATCAACAACCGCTTTTGTTTGCCCGATGTTGCCGGAAAATAACTACAGGGTGCACTGACGTGCCAGGGTGCTGTGCGGTGCAGTTTCGAGCGTCTTTTTCTCAGGTCTTCGGCGTCTTCTTATCGCCGCGCTAGCGACCAATTTTTTGCACACCCATGCGGGAAACGATATTTTCGGCTTTGTTTACGCTACCGGTGTGGAATTTTCATTCACTTGGTGCGGTTAGAAATTGAGCGGGCCCTTGGTTTTGACTGCAGCAGAAAACTGCTGACCGCTGCCGAACGGAAGACAGGTGAATGATTTTTTATCTCTCTCTCTCTCTCTCTCGCTCTCACTCTCGAGCGAGCACTCTCTTTCTTGCGCTCTTCTGTGAGTTTGGGTTGGGAGAATTGGATTGACGCGAAATGTGATAAGTGATCAGACGACAATGAGGACTGATTGAAATTTTCGAAGCGCCAAATAACGTTAGTTTACCGGAATTGCTGTCAAATTTTCGGAGCATTTTGAAACGATAGACAGCATTTTTCATGCTAAATATATCGAATAATGAAGAATGTGAGGTCGAAAGCGAGGTTGCTGTATTACTTTCGTTATCGAACGTTAATTTAGAGCGATCGCCCTGATCGTGGGCGCCTAGTTTCAATAAACTTAGAATAGAAATATTTGTCAGCGGAGTAACATTTGTGGTTAGATTGTCTGCCTCGAAACGAAACGAAACTTTTGAGCAATTGGATAGATAATATATTTTTCGAAGAAATCCACCCCGTTGAGCTCGTTGTCATTGTAGCAACTAAACAAATCTGGACTACGCTTCACAGGATCGTTTTGACAGTGGAATGCGGTGCTCCACCTATGAATATTTTTTAAATAAAGATTGTACTCGAAAAAAATTAAACGCACACAAAAGTGATTGCCAAAAATAATGTTTAGTCGGGTTATCTTCGAACTTTCAGGGAACAAACAACAATGTTATTATTAATAATGTTTTTTAACGAAATATCGTTTCATCAACATGAGACCCTAGTTTGGTCTTTGTGATGATGATGATGATGATGTGAACTACCATCTAAAATGTAGCAAGGCAACTGCCTATAGCACTGGACTATTTTAATTAACCGATATGATCAAGATTGTTCTGTGGTAAATGTTTCATCGTGTTCCTGTACGAAGGGTCAAAAACTTATTGTGGGCCCGTAAACATATACACGTACGCGCAACCCAAAGCTACATGGGTCTAGAGAGCATCTCCTTCCAGAAACAAGTTCGCATAAACCAAACTAAAACCGAACTCTCGCTAATTAAAAAGTGCCATTAGATGGGGAGAGGAGCCCGCCATTTATTCACGAAATGTCCCACTGGCAGTCCCACTCTTCCTATCCAAATCGCTTCGATAGGGTACTCTGATGGTCCCTCCCTTTATCCCAACATATGGTGTTACATAAATATATGAAAAATTCAGAGAAACTAATATGATTTTCTTACCTTGATATTGAAATCATCTTACCTTGAAGCTTGTGTTAGCTTGTTTGGCTAAAAGTAAAATTGGTGAGAGTTCCTCGTTCCTCACTCACTTCTTCAACCTTCCTTTGATGTAGGGTCCATATTATCGTCTCGGTGTTTCTGCTTTTGAAGAGCTGACTTTGGTAGCGCATATCGAGACTCACAATGTGTCATAAGACACCGCTCACGGCCATGAGATAGGAAAGAGAACAGGAGAAAGGAGAGAAGCATTAGTAACTGGTAACATGCTAAGCGCATGTGAGATTTTCATGGTGATATTCTCACAACGGCCGTTCAGAATGGTTCGACGGATGCATATGAGAGATCATTCCCGACGAATTTCCACTCGTTTACTCAGACGACAAGAAACATTTTACTCCGTGCTGCATTTGGGAATATCAGGCTGCATCGTGCTGCATTTGGGAATCAACAAGCATCCCCCATCGCATCTTCAAGCGGTCATTACAGGCTGTCCATTTGGTTCAGATATTTTTGAACGTTTATGTGGCAGCCTAGTCACACGTGAAATCTGTCCTGACCAAGCTGGCAGAACGCGCCCATACACCTTTCTGAACCGCATGGCAGGGCCCTAGTTTGATCTTCGTGATGGCCCAAAACTTCTCAATCGAACGAAATTCCGGCGAGTTCGGTGGATTGAAGTCATTTGGTACAAAAACAACATTCTCTGTACCAGTCTGACATCGGCCGCGCGTTGTAGCAGGATGTCAAATTCGGCCAAAATATTCACAGCGTAAGAAGTGCACAGCAGGCGTCTGAAGGCACTCGTCTCCGCGGCATTTGACCGGCTCATGGTAACACAGTCGGGATGCACCCATAGATGGCCTGCCAAACCTCAAACGTTTTGGCGAGTTTATCCTCCTGCTCCTTCCGAATCTCCTCAGGAACGGCCAACCGTGA
Organism: Aedes japonicus; assembly: GCA_034211315.2. Taxonomy (NCBI): domain Eukaryota; kingdom Metazoa; phylum Arthropoda; class Insecta; order Diptera; family Culicidae; genus Aedes; species Aedes japonicus. The sequence goes on from JASCZW010006731.1 coordinate 26,278, forward strand.
CGTGGCAACTTTAAACTCCTGCCCGGCAAACTCGCTTTCAGCTCCGCTCCTTGGCGGTAAGTTTCGCCGTCCATCGCTGAGGTCACATCCTCGGTCTCGCCAGCCACTCGGTAATACATCTTCCCTGTCACGAAAGTTTTGACTACACGGAGTTTTGACCAACAAGTTCCAATTTGGTGCCTTCATGACTTTGTAGACGTGAAGGGCGTCACGTTTCATCGTTTCTTCGACAAACTAGATGGAAATCTCGACTTTGTTCGTTACATCGCGGATCAAAAGGTTCGTTCGACGCTCGATCTCCCCATCACCGGATCAGCTTTCTTCGGTTTTATGCCGCTGCCTGAGTCGTCTGAGTCTCCTTGAATTTTCGATCCATCTATGGGACGCAGTCAGATATTCCACAACGGCGCACACTATTTTTTGACGGGTCTGCTCTTGTTCCGATGTTATCCCGGTAACCACTTCACAGATTATGATGATTTTTTTTCAAACGTAATAAAATAAAATCACTTTTTACCGACACGCTAAAAAGTTATAAGCTATTCATTGGATCTCTTTTTCTTCGTGTAATGTCTTTGAAGGGTGTCCACAGTTAAATTGCATCACTTCAAACTCGTCCTGAAAAACAAGTCTCTTAACCGATTGGGGAATGTCCATTAATTATGTCACACAAAAAGTAACTTTTTATAACCTCCCCTTGTCACGTTTTTTGTATGGACCTTCAAACTTTTTGAATGGATCATAGCGTTTTCCGCTTACGCGCACGTGTTTTAGCTGCCCTATTCTGTTTTTCATTGCGGTTTGGAGCTTTCTGAACTTTAAAGTGCAGCTTTTTCGCGGCGATCCTGAACGGAACAGCTGGGTTTGCGTTTAAAGGCAGCAACCACTCGCTTGCCGGATCCTTCACACAGCACGGAAGCACTTTTCTACCACTCACCTTCTTCCGATCGAGAGTTAAACGTTCCCGGAAATCGCTTGGCGACACGTGAAACACTGTAGACTGGTAAAGTTTCAACATCTTTCCGATCTTTCGGTGCGAAAGAAGTGGGTTGTCGGGTGCGTGTATAAAATGTTCTCGCGCCATTTCTGTTCCTTTGACTCCATTTTCGAAGCTACGACACATTTCACAATTAAACTCACGCAGTGTAAAATACAATAAACGCCATGAGGTCATTTCATCCAAAATTTCGTTGAAATCAACCCGGAACATATGTAAATGTTACAGCCATTGAAAGCGGTTCAATTCTAACTGTGGACACCCTTTTAGTACATATTAAGAATTAAATTTCAGGAAAAAATAAACATTATGACCCATACATTGTTGTGAAATGTATCCTTCACTGCATCCAATTTAGCCCACGAAAATGTACGTTACAACGAGCTGAAAGTTTGATTGTTTAATTTTTGCTAATCAATGCTCAGGAATCATGGCTCTCCTGATTAAAGGAAATATACTATATTAGGTGTTTTCCCAAAAACATTGTAAGATCCCCATTATTCGTAACTTCATTTTAAAAGGCGCGTTATATTTCCTCCCTCGTACATGATGTCATGCAAGGCCATGGCGTAAACAACAGAAATTGCTTGCAACATTTCATGCGCCATACAACAATGTTAGCAACACTTTCAGCACAACAGACTAGATTCAGGCGTTAGCAGGCTTAATTTTATAGGACATATCCCATTAATTTCTGCCAAATCTTGCATTCCCTTTATGGGCATTTGATAACGCAGAAAATTAAATGTTTATCTTTATCTGTGATTGTCATTAGCGAGGAACATTTTTGAAAATGTCTTCTTTATTTTTATTGCGAGAATTGGTATTCCAAAAAACCTTCGTCATATTCTCAGTCATTTTTGTTATTGTGATTTAGAATGGTTCACATGGAACAAATGTTACGTCAATTCTTCTGTATTATTCTCTTGTTATTCAGGCAGTTGATGGTATCCTTCATTTTATCGGCCTCATGAAACTAATATGTCATATAGTCAAAAAATATTATACTTTTATGCTTTAAAGTTGAGCATGAGAATTTTTTGTTATTTCTTAGATTCGTGCCATCAAAAATTTAAAGTAGCGATCCAACTCAGCAATTGTTTTTTAGATTCCAATGACCTCCACCTTAATTTAGTAGCAAATTTAGTCAAAATAAATAAGTCACAGGCAGCATAGTGAAAAATTGTTTCGAACATTTTGATCAACAAAGCGAAATGATTTAAAAAGTAGGATATATTTGTCCTAAATCGTCCAAACTGTCCTGCAGTTCTGAACTTAAGATCTACAGATGTACCAGTAGGTTTATCTGCTTTACAATGTTATGTTATATATTCAAACATACTCAATGAATACCCTGGAAGACCAAGACTAGAAATTACGAAGTAATATTGGGAAATTTATGCCAAACAAACCAACTTGACCTTGTATAGCCTGCTAAAGGCCAGCTGTTAGCAGTAGTAGACCTGTATGTTTTTAGCGGCCCAGTACCAGGCAAGTATTATCCAGGTGATGTGTGACGTTTCAGAACATTTCTATTGAATATGTTTGAATAGTTATCGTAGTTTTGTATAGCCCAAAAGGTTACGGTTACTACTGCATATCTTAAGTTCAAAACTCAAATAAGTTCTTATGAATTCCAAGATAATCTGATAATGACTTAAGAACTTGAAGCGCAGATTTACACGAGAATGCGTTTGGATAGCCACATCGTCACACTCTAACAGGTTGTAAAGTTTAATGTTAAGAACTGCAGATCCTAACTTCTGAGCTTCAACGGCAGTTCTGGTGATCTGGAACATCTCCAAGAGATCTCGGCATGCATCTCTTGACCCTTCCAAAAACCTCTCTAAATTGGCCTCATACATATTGTTACTTTCGTTTGGTTCAGGAAAGCCACAGCTACATGCCAAAATTTTCAGTTTTGAATTCCGGGGTAGTCTAAATAATCTAAAAGATCGTCTGTTGGTCTTCCAAGATATCCAATGAATATTGTCCTATTTCCTGATCTCAAAGATTGTTTGAATGACCCAAAAAATGTCATATTGCTTTATAGTATTTGTTGAGCTTTAAGAATATTCGTTCAATATGTTTGAATATTTATTTTAACTTTGTATTACCTAAAAATTACAGTAAGAATAGTAAATCTTATGTTCTGAATGATGCCAGGCCAATTTGGATGACCTAGAGGATCAGAAAGTTATGAAATATTGACTGTGGACCTTCCAAAAGGTTCATTGAATATGTTTGAATACATATAGTCACCTTATACAGCCCAAAAAGCTACTCTTATAACCGTATATCTTATGTTTTGAACTTAGGGACAGTTTGGATGACCTGGAATACCCCAAAATTGTCGCATAATGTCTGTTGACCTAACACACTATTTAATGAATATTGTTAAATACATATTGTTTCTTTGCATACTCCAAAAACCCACTGTTACAACGGTTGATCTTATGTTCTGAATTCTAGGATAGTTTGGATGAACAGGTTCATACCATTTTATCTCGTAATGTTTGTTTGAATTCTAAAATATTAACTGAATATGGTTGAAAACGTAGCGTATCTTTGTATAGCCCAAAAAGCTCTAGTTACAACTGTAGATCTTAAGTTCTGAACTCATAGACAGTGTGGATGACCTAGAACATCACGAAATTGTCAAATACTAACTTTTGACCATCCAAAAGGCTCTTTCAATATGTTTGAATACATATCGTAACCTTATATAGTCTTAAAAGCTACTGCTACAACTGTAGATCTGAAGTTCTGCACTCAAGTATACTGCCGTGAAACGCATATCAGTCCCATCTTTGCTTGATTTCCTATTCATATGGGACTCATATGCGTTTCACGGCAGTATATGTTAGATAACCAAGAACATCCCAGAAATATTGAACGTTTTTCAACGAGAATTTAATAATACGAATGTAAATGTACAATATTCTAAATTGGCGAACCAGCCCAGGAGGCTGAAAGCCACTTAAATAAAGATAAAAAAAAAAATACAATATTCTAAAACAAAACTTTACACTATTGATAATGCACTCATTTTTGCTTCTTAAACTTCTTCATATTCAAGATGTTCTAGGGTGTGAGTTATGACTCACATGTTTCATATATTTTACAGATAGAAAAATTAATAAGGAACAAATTTGTTCAAGACAGTGCACACTTTTATTCAGTCTGCGATTTTATACAGCCATATGATGCCACCACTCCAAGGAGGTACTAGAATGGTATGCTGCAAACAATGTTAATTTCATCGCTAAAGAGATTAATCCTCCGAATTGCCCTGAGATCAGACCGATTGAAAAATATTGGGCAGTGACAAATGCAGTTAATGAAAACGGGAAAATCAATTCAATCAAACAAACCATTCGTTAAGTTGCGTTTGTTTCTGTTTCGGGCCATTTGATTTACATGAAATCTTTGCGTAAAGCCTTTTGAATTACATCTCGGGTAGAATTGATGATTTTGAAAGGGTAAATCTACTGCCAACAAATGTGGGGCTTGGTAGCGTCGTCCCTTCAACCGATCAAGCCATCAAAGACCGCTGAACAAATCTTATGAACCGAATCAAACCCATAAATCCGTGACTCTTCACCCCAAGCGCATTCCCCCTGGATCCGAGGTAAATTAAACCGTCAGAAAGCGAATCGAATTTCCATTTTCAGTTGCAATTTCGATGTATTTATCTGCTGCATACCAACTAACTAACTCAATCAAATGCTGTTTGCTGTTTATTGTTGATTTATTTACTTACCTTTAATTTTAACTCACTCCCGGCTGCACGAAGATTTTGCGTTCGCTTTTCGATCGAATTTTTGTTTTCCGCCGATTTATGTTATTGACCATTAATTTCCCACTTGCCGCTGTTGCAATATGCACTCTTGCGCAAATGCTTCCTGCAACAAACTGCCACCGCCGCTAAAATGATTGTTTTACTGCTCGTTTGTTGTGCCCATTAATGTGTAATCCCGTCGGCATTCGAATGGCGATCCTTACTAACCCGCGCCGTTTTCCTCTCATTACAGCAACAGCAACCTTACTTCCATGGAACTTTTTCCGAAACTCACTCTCATGGACCTCTGATGAAATGGACAATGTGCCACAGTAAGTGCTTCGCCGGTCAAAGCCCCTCAACAGTAGTCCCTAACCGATTGTCCCTTTGCAGCGTCCCCCGCATAGACATCATGATGCACAAAACGCACCATCCGCACTACTCTTCACCGCCCAGCATCATCATCATCGTATGTTCCGCCAGCAGCAGAAACACCACTATGGAGGCAGTGTCCGGTACCGGTTGGAGAATGCCTCTTCCTCCTCATCGTCGGCGGTCGGTTCCGCTTCCTCCGCATTCGGCAGCTCCTACGAAATGGACGAAACTGTAGAAATCAAGCAGCATCAGCCGTCGGTCCACGCGCACCACTCGTTGACCAAGCCGCACAAGAAGCGCCATCTGAACCATCAGCATCAGCACCACTCAGGCTCTCCAATTCGGCGGAGAGCGAGGAAGATTTTTCGGCGGCGGCAGCGGCGGCGTCGTCGTCTTCGGCGTCGCTCGAGGAGCGGACCGCTCTGAGTTCCGGATGGCGATGGCTTGGGCGGTTTAAGATCCACCCCGTCTTGGTGGAGTGGCATGTGAGTTGAGTTAGTTGTACGTTCCGTTCGTGTGTTTGTGTGTGTGTGATTCAATGTTGCTATGCGATGAGGCCCGTGGTTGGCCGAAGTGGTCCCCAATTGTAGTATTAAATTTTGTTTTGTCGGTTTTTCAGTTTTATTGAAATGTAAATTTAAAAGTAAGATCAGTACGTGTTTATTTTTGAAATTGATATTAGAAGTGAACTACGGATAACATTTGGCGGTAAACCAATTCTGTTGTGGTAAATCGAACACAAAATAGTTAGTCACGAGACAAATTTGCGTTTCCAAAGTAAGAACGCATCAGCTATAATGATTCAAGTTATTCAAAGATTCTTTTGGTTATGAACAAAAAAAAAAAAAAATTGTTTTTCACATTGTCCAGATTCTGATGATGGTAATGTTAGAAGAATTAAAGGAAACTTTGTTCAGATTCGAAGAATTGCACGCACAGAAAGGTTGATGTTTCCTAATCCAAATTTTGCAGTATTTGTGTAGCAGTTATAATGATATTAGGTGGATATTTGAAAGGTAAGCTTAAATACATCTATACATCAGTCAAACCATTTTTTCCTAAAATTATTGACTGCAATATAGATGAATTTTCAGTACTTCTCTAAAATATCTGTTCTAAAATAAATCGGAAAGCTCTCACAAGTTATTCCAATTTTCATAAATGCTTACATCCCAAAAATTATAACATGTTTTTTGGAGGCTGTGAGGATTTTTAAATCCTAACCATTATCAACGACATTTTCATAAAACCCACGTTGTTAGTTGGGATATAAAACAATGTTAAGATAACCTCTATGTGATGAACTGTAGAAACATTTAAACCGTTTAAACCATGCGTTGTTATTGCTAATGGAAGAATCATAACAAGTGTCAAATCGAACCAAGGTTCATCCAAATGTTGAAAAAAACACCAATCAAAGTTGATAAACATGTCTTACTATAAAAAAAGCACCATTGATGTTATGTAAGCATGGCAGTTTCAGACCAAATAAAAGACTGTTTATCAATTCTCAATCCTATTGCACATTTTTACTAATTTGTTCACAATGCGAACCAACCGGAAATTCCATTTTCATATGAACCCACTTTGTATTGATCACTAAATAATCTCCCCTAGTAACTTCCATTCTGGAAACCGAAAAACCAACAAAACATAAGTGAAATGAATGTCTTTCCATCGAAAATAACTTCTTATCTCGACACATCAACGATTATAAGTTATGATAACTGTACAAACCGTTCGAATACGTATTGTATTCAACTTTTACCCTCGCACTGCCAGCGCGTTTTAACTCAGTTTTGAGTCGTTTTTGACTCATTTTCGTCAATAAGTGGAGTCACTCAAATTTGAGTAAATGTTACTGGCATGGACTAGTCGACAAATTAAAAACATCCATCTAATTTGAGTCGATGTTAACATTTACTCAAATTTGAGTGACTCCACTTTTGACGAAAGTGAGTCAAAAATGACTCAAAACTGAGTTGAAACAGATGGCCGTGCGATAAAGCAAGCAAATTATGAAAGTATTGACCTCCTCTCACTTTCGAAGAGAGAACGACAAACCAGTGAAATAGGTTCGGAAGTCACACCTTCCGAACTGTGAGTGATTGAGTGCGACCGCGAGTGTCTGCGTAACTTTTTGTAACGGAATAATAGGTTTGAGAGTTCTGAGCTGGCTGCGTAGATATCTAAGCAATTGTGTATTATTGTACTTACGCAAAAGAAAATATCTTTCGGCAATGATTGTCGCAAACGAACCCAGGGGGAAAAGGAGGTCGAAAACAAACACGCTTAGATGTCCCCATTTGGATTGGTGAGGATGGATAAGGTGTAAGCGTTGGATAACTGTGCAAATTTCGACCAATCCTCCTGCAGCTCGTCTCAGGCAGTAGCATTTATTTATGAAATACTCGATTAGGCTTTAGCGATGTGGTAAGATTATAAATATAACGCGCACGGTACGAGCTTTAAATGATTCATAGAGGTTAAGTTCCATACGGACAGAAGGCACATACTGTTTCGATTTGTATATAGAGGATAAAAGTGGAAATGTACGCTAGCACGCAAACATGAATATATGCCTAGTTCTGTAGTTTAAGTATCATAACTTATTTATTTCCTAGTGAGGACAATGATTTGTAAATATTTGATGTATAAGAGGTTCTTCTAATGTTCGATCCTGAGCTTAATTCTAGCAGTCGGGCAACGCTTAAGATAATGTTAGGAGCACCATGTTAGGTGCGGTAGCTACATTCGTAAGATTTGAACTATTTGCCAGCGTACGTCAGAAATTTGTGTCTGTCTGTATGGGTTGTAAGCATGTCGAAAATAAAATTTTAATTGAAAATGATTCTGCTTTCACATTGACATCCGAAAACACCATTACCCACTTCTAGAGATCAGTGAGCAGATTTTGAACCCTTTAGTGGAATACCTGGAATGAGCTGCTTAGTGGAATACCTGTAACTAGAAATTAGAAGAAAAAATAGTATTTTCCATTTAATCCCCACTACCTTTGCTTATCTTGACAGATACGCGTATTTCGTCTACAATGTGCAGACTTCTTCAGTTTCTCGTACTAATAACTCGACTAAGTCGGAAAGGAAATGTTCCAAGACGAAGCTGGAACCTTTCCATTTATTAGACTTTTTCGGTTCGAATGTGAATGTTTTGTATTGGGGAATGTTTGGTGGCAGATTGAAGGAAACCGATTGTTTGCACTTAGCAGTCTGAATTTGGGGAAGTATGGCCACTTAATGAAATCCTTCCATTCGATTTTGGCTCCATTCGATTCCTTGATCAGTTTGAGTTCGAAATGGTGATGTTTCTTGTAAGACAATTTCAAAGGAAATTTGTTTCGCATACCAATCTGAAATTGGATGTCGGGGGCGATGGATGAAGTAAGCAATCCATTCGATTCCATAGAGTTTGATGGTTCAAATGCAGTGTTTTTCATAGCTCAATACTAGCGGCAAATCAAATATAATGAATGTTAACAGAAGTGTAAAATTTCCCCTCGTTTAATTCCAAGCCAAAGGAGCCGCAAACAACGTAAATCAAGCAAAACAATGCATTAGGTCCTAAGTAACATTGAGAGACTCTCTTTGTCGACTTTCTCTTTGCGTCCCTACGGCTATGTAAAAATATGTTCAAGTATTTTCAACATACAGTACGGTAGTATAAAGTGTGATTAAGGAACCATCAAGTCGAAAACATCAGCAAATCGTTTTATAGACAAGCTATTACCCAAAGAGAAAGTCGACGAAGAGAATCTCTCAATGTTTCTTAGGACCTAATGCATTGTTTTGCTTGAAATGATTGCAATCTTTCATGCTCCATACAACATTGTTTACATTCTTTCAAACAACAGGCTAGATGCAGGCGTTATCTGGTTTAAATTTTCATGAAATATCCCATTATGTTCTGCCAAATCTAAGGTTTGTTCGCTACAAAATCTGGACACCCCTAAATGCGTTTCTCGCTGGAAATACTTCGTTGGCGTGAAATATTTCGCAGACTGATGAACGTATGTCTGTTTATTGTGTGAAATCAATTTTTAATAAAACTACAAGCTTTTAGATCGAAGATCGCGTTGAAAGAAGAGCAAGTGCAAAAAGCAATTGTTTGCAGCCGCTATGAAAATCCGGATCTTTTAGTAAGAAAACTTGCAAAAGAGCTTGGTTTTGCTGCAAGCACTGTCCATAACGTACTTAAATCTTTCGATACATGGTGAAAAGTGTACCAAACCGTATTGATAAACAGAATGTGACGGCTAAAACCCCGGCTCGCAAGTTGTATAGCGAATATTTGAGGAAGTTTTCGTCAGCGATAATGGACGATGAAACTTATGTATTAGAGAACTTTCAGCAGCTTCCCGGAATGTCTTATCATACTGCCATGAATCGAAACCGCGTAGAGGAGTATTTCAGGATGAAGAAAAAGTTTCCTAAAAAACATTTGATTTGGCTGGCAATATGCAGCTGTGGTCGAGCAAGCCAAAGCTTCATCACTACTGGAACGGTAAACAATGAAATATACCGTGAGATATGCCTAAAGAAGTGATTGTTACTATTCCTACGCGGCCCTGACGCTCACTATTCTGGCCTGATTTGGCATCTTGTCACTACGCCAAAGATGTTTTGGAATGGTATAAAGCGAATGGAGCCCATGTTGTACCAAAAGAGGCGAATCACCCGGAGTTGCGACCTATCGAGCTGTATTGGGCTCTTGTGAAGAGAAAACACTCTCAATATAAACAACAAGCTACTACTATACAAAAATTTCGAAAATCTTGGTCAAAAGCAGCAAAATTGGTTGAAGAGAAGTCTGCACAGACCCTAATGGCTGGCGTGAACGCAAAGTTCGTAGTTTCTTCATGCAGCCTAGTTAAGTAACTGTAATTAGTTTTAAGATGACTAACAATGCACAAGTAAATGAATAAAAAATGCATCCTGGATTGAACTAACAGCAAATTTGTTTTATTTCAAATTTAATCTGTCCAGATTTTGTAGCGAACAAGCCTTGTTGTGGACCTGGAAGGGGTTTTGAGTCCTCTTTGACATATGTCTCGTCGTCCATCAAAATACATGCATCCGGTCCAAAACTGGTGAATACAATTTCCGGGCCCTTGTTACTGCGCGTTGCTTCTGTACTACACTTCGTTTGGCGATTTTATGCATCTTTTAGGTCATCAGGTTGCATAGGCGTAGCCAGGATTTCAAATAGGGTGGGGCAAGATATTTTTCAGAGAGAGAGAGAGAGAGAGAGAGAAATAGAGAGAAGAATTACACCGTCTTCAACCAGCGCAGCGGTTTCACACACTGAACACATACCATTATACAACGGACAACACAACGCTCGGTGGACCAGTAGAGTAGGGACATTTTCCACCGGCTAGAGCAGGAATCAGGCCCTTACTTTGTGACAATTTGCCTTAACAACGGGTGGATTATCTTATCTACGCTAAGTACTTGTTGTCAAATTTTGTTCTGGAACTAAAGGCTTGTTCTGGAATTAAAAAAAACCAAAAGGATTTTAAAAACCTTAGGTTTTCCACATGTTTTAAAATCAAACCGCATTAAATAGCAACCATGGTAAAATCATGTGTCGAAATATTCACTTTACAGTCGAGTTGGATTTTTGTATAGGATACCACCGAGTTTGTACTGAAAATGTACTTTTCCTACACGACTCTCTCACCCACACTGAAAATTAAATTTTGATTTTATTACGAAATCGAAGGTAGGACTAACAAATCTATTCATTGTATTCGTTGTAAGTAGATTTGTATTTTTCCAAAAGCTACCTTCGTACTCAATCAAAGAACATTCGTGCATTGTACGAAAACAATATAAAATACTACGAATATTTTGTTATCAATAAAAAAGAAACTCTGGTGGTTGCATGATTGACTGACAGATCTTCTATATCGACTCAGTATGTAATTTCATACAATTAACGAGACATTTGTTCTATGTACAAAATCCATGTTTACGAAACGAGTGAAAGCTAATTTACACAAATAAATTTTCAGTGTATATATTGAAAAAGCAACACCGCAAAAACACCGTTTTTCTCCCATAGAAACAGAAAAAATCTTTGAGGTAGCTCTTCGAATCTTCCGGTCCACCTATAAGCATCTTACTATAAGGTACTAGGTAGGTCTTCACAGATTGCCTGTCAAGATGCAAAAATTGTATGACGTTTTTATTGAGTTATCTCAAATAATATTAACCCATCCAATGTATCACAAAACATAGCGATTGATTGGGCGGATTGGAGATAATGATATCATTGAGTATAGGATCAACTCTCCTCCGGTTGATGCTCAACCAATGAGCCTGGACATAAATAGAAGCATAAAGCTGCCAGAAGGCACGAAATGCTCTACACACTCTTACTTTTAACAAATCTCTAAATCGCAATTTTAAATGGATTCGCATAGATTGTTCTTAATAAGCTTGTATAGGATAGGTACGGTTGTAAAAATTGAAAGTTTATAAACAAAGTTTGTTTTGAGCATCGGCTGTGAAAGGTTGTGTCGATGCTTTTCTACGCACTTTTTTATTATATGGCGCGTTTCGTATTGTTTCGGTTCCCTATAATTCGGCGATGTGAGTAATCGAGTGAGCACAGAAAAATAAGCAACAAAAATGCTTCCTGGTGAGATGTGGAGTTCACCGGGCTGGTGGTCCAGTGGTGGGGATCACAATTAATTGTGATCCATAATATTGGTTTGCCATGCTCGCCGTACCTTCATATCCTGGAGCAAATAAACCACTATCCCATTTTAATATTTGCTTCAAGAGTACTATTTGTATGAATAAGTTCATTGTAGAAATAGGTATTAATATTTAAAAAATAAAGGTGGGTTATATCTAGGATATAACCGCAAGTTTAACGTAAGATCGCGTTGGTGTTTCCCTTTTTATGAAATTTCCTTCCCTTATTTGACCTGCATTCAGGCAAGGCAGGCACTTGTTATTGCATTAGTTTGAGATCGCCAGTTTTTTTTTTCACATTGAGAATGTATGCTAGTCCCAAGCATCACCTGGTGGTTCTCTGTTTAATAACAGCTCATCTGGCAACAACGGAGTTGCAGCTTCGGGTGGTCAATCATGTTTATTATCTTACTCATGCTCATAGCAACGTATAAAATCTTCGAATAGGATAAAACAACTGCTGTCTTGTCTCTGAACCTGGGAAATGAGTCGTTTCGTCCCGCCCGTAGAATATCATATGTTAGAAAAATTTTAGTCTTTACTATTTAAAACAAATTCTCATGGATGTCCACTTTTTGAACTTTTTTGCTACATTTTGTCACAAAATCGAGGCAACTTCGTGCTTTTTCATTGAGGCGAAGGGGCAATCTATCAAACATTAACACTAAATAAAAAAAAATTGAAGCAAACACTAACATTTTAAAAATTGATTCAAAAGTTAGGGGGGGGGGCAACGGCCCCCTCTGCCCCCCTCTGGCTACGCATATGTCAGGTTGTACCATTTCTTAATACGTTGTATCTTTCCGACGCAGGCTCCCGCTTTATTAAATCACGCCAGTGTCGATCATTGATTTGTTCTTCCGAATTAGAGCTACCATTTTCTGATCCAAAGTTGGAAGATCTTGTTTTTCTGCCTCTTCCAGGCAGTTCATCCAAAGAACAGTGTTCCCCATACTTTTTATGATGGATTTTACACTCGCGACGTGAACTCCAAAGCGCATCGACAATTGTAGCATAGTTAAACCCATTTCACGTAGCCATGTGTCAAAAGCCATAATTTTCAGTGCATGAAAACAAAGAATTTAAACCTTGGAAGTCAACCGCATAGCATGCTATGATGCAACGCAAATGTACTTGGATAGCTTATTTTCGATACATTCCTTAAACCCCTAACTTAAGCCCCAAAAAGTTTTTTTTTTGTTGTTAGTACATGTGTTAGGTGCGTTAAATTAATCACAAATTTTGTAAAAGTTTTTCAGCCAAATATAGAGCCGTTTTCTGTTCACCGATTCAAAATTGAACAGCTCGTAAAGATATATTCATTTACTTGAATGAACGAAATGAACTCTCAGAAGAACTTCAAGGGAATTTTTGGCAGAAGTGAAAGCCAGTGCGTGTGACCTATCTGAATTTTCTGGAGCTCTTTGCGAAAATTCCTTTGGTTGATCTAACGATAGAAAATGCTGTAATAAAATTGAATGAGTGAAATTAAATTTAGTTTATGCATGCGTTACGCTTTGGTTGTTAGCATACATCTAGGAGGATACTTCGATGAACATCACAGTGATGCCATTACTCACTTGGAGCAGACACGTGTCGTTTGTAAAATGTCACCGAGTGCATGCAATAACAGAAAATAAATATGCTCATTCCAGATATACAATCACAGTTCTAATTATTATTTGAATACACTGAAGTTCAGCTTTTAGGCCAGAAGTGATTTGAACACAATGAAGCATAATTGCCAATGTTTTCAAACACAGTTCATCCTAAACGATGGTCATAATTCTGACCGTTCCGGAAGAAAAATGAATCAAATTGTTGAGCAGCTCTGGGGAATTGTTGTTGTGATGTTGAAAGATTAAGTATTATTCTCTATATTTCAAGCTGAACAATGCATTAGGTCCTAAGTAACATTGAGAGACTCTCTTCATCGACTTTCTCTTTGCGTCCCCACGGCTATGTAATACAATGTTTGAGTATTTTCAACACGAAGTACGGTAATATAAAGTGTAATTAGGAAACCAACACGTCAAAGACATCAGCAAATCGTTTAAAATACAAACTATTAACGAAAGCAAAGGTCGACGAAGAGAATCTCTCAATGTTACTCAGGACCTAATACATTCCTCAGCTTGATTTGGCTGAGCATGATTAACCCCCTAAACATAATGATAACGGAAGCGGAACGACAACGTCAGCGTCATCTGAGCAAGTCTGCTTGTCGGAAAGAAAATAGGCTGGATTCAAGACTATTCTAGATGAAAATATCGAAATCATTTGAAAAAACTGTCAAACTTGCCGTTGCCGTTCCGTATTCCGTTATCTTTGTGTTTGAGCGCAAAGACTTCAGGAGGAACACTTTTCTGTACCATACTGAAATTCGAGCAGTAGGCATCGCCAATGGACCATTCTGTCAAGCAGTTTTTCCGTCCCTTCTACCAGCGATTTTAGAGAATTGGTCCAAGAATTTGAGAGTTTAATTATCTCGGGGTTCTTTCAGATGAATATAACCTGAAATAATGTCAACTCCACAGTTCGAGTGATAGATAAACTGCTTCAAGAAATGGTAAATGATTTCCAATGCACGTTTTGTATAGGGTGGAGCACTACTTCAACATCCATTTCGTCCTCATCGTTGTAGCTAAGCCGTATTCAAAACAAATGAATTATTTTTATTTATACGTGTTCAATTGGGGTTTTCACATTATTTTTTGTTCCTATCTTTAATGTTTGCCAAAAAAATCGTTTTTATCTGTGTTTATCTGCAGAAAATCTTGGCAAAAATCTTGACTTCAATTTTTTTTTTTTGTAAAAGTAGAATTTAATTTTTTCAGGTGCCTGAATGCCAATGCACTTCAACCTCATAGCAATTATTAAAAAAATAATTGCTTTGAGGTTGAATGCAAAATTAAACAGATTTATTTTGATTAGCCGATGCAAAACTTTGTTTTTCAAAAGCGCTTGAGTCAAATCATCGGCTAAAATACATCACACTACAGCAAACGGATCTTCTTTCTACAGGAAAATGGATTAGATACGGGTTCATGTTCTCAGAGGATATCATTACACTCAAGCCCTTCTGACAGGCGGTCAGTATTAACATGATAATGAAGCACGAGGTATTTGTTTTGATTACTAAAAATCCAAGGATAGGTGAACAAAATCGGAACGGAATTAACAATCAAACATTTTTATGATGTATTTACATACATTTGTTGAATTTAGATATTAGTTGTGATGTTAATGTTAGCTGATCAACTCCTTTCCCTTTCATGTAACACTTGGATCTAGGATTGCATGCATGGCGTACTCAGGTGGTTCCGGATTCTTGATCTTGTCAGTCTTGTTCAGATTGTATAGTGAGAAAACTCTATCCATCTCTCCCGAAGAATGCGGAACTAGTAGAAAGTTCGCAATGAACTTTCTTAGTAAGGGAAAAGTCAGCTTCTCATCGTTTGAAACATAGGAGTTTTCTTCAATAGGTTTTCAAGTTATCCGATTCTTCCAACTCGATGTCCTTGTAGATGATAGCCGTCCTCAGCTCGTGAAACTTATTTTCGGTGGCCTGTTGCTAACCGCATTCAAAGCAGTCCGGATATTGTTAAATAATCGAGTTGAACTCCTTCAAAGTGTGCAGCTTCTTGGGGTCAACGCTTGATGCAGTAATCAGAACTGGAACATGTTGAATCAAAGCGCTTAATGATCTGTATCAACTCAGTATAGAAAACAGATCTAGTAGAAGGTCTCCTTCTATCGAGAGTTTCTGATCTAAGCATTTATCCTGCAGCTACCTCAATCATATTTCCGACTTCTTACGAACATGTTTCTCGACTTCAGGAACTCCGAAATCCGTTAGGTA
The DNA here is from genome assembly GCA_034211315.2 of Aedes japonicus. NCBI lineage: Eukaryota > Metazoa > Arthropoda > Insecta > Diptera > Culicidae > Aedes > Aedes japonicus. Next base: position 42,015 of record JASCZW010006731.1, read on the forward strand.
TTTCAAGTAATCTTCGTCACAAATATTTGCAAGAAGACAGCAGGGACTTCAGCTGACTGTACAAGTTTTGGAATTCCCTCTCTGAATTTGAAAGGGGAATAAAATCGTCAAAAAACAAAAACAAAGAAAGAGTTTTTTACGTGTATTATCAGAGATGGCATTTCGCACTAATGTTAAGCCGACGCGGAGGATAGACAACCATAACTCACCGCAGATAAAGCAAAGTGCTATTTTATTCGTTGATAATAAGACAGAGTGAAAGTGTGCGCCTGTGATGGGATTGCTTGGAGTGAGTAAATCACTCTCTCTTTCAAACGACCGCTCGCACGTGCTCTTTACTGTCTTCGCCCACGAGATCTCGCCTGCGATCACTGCCGCGTACACTTGTGCGAGGACGCGCCAGTGTTTTTTCTGTGATTCTCTGGAGCGATTGAAAGTGAAAACATCGTCGGAGTTGTAGAAAATATCCGAAAAAAGGAAGCGAGAAGAAACATTCTTCTTTCTTCCTTTGTTTTGTGTCGTCAAAGCGAATTTGCAATCACTGCCCACACCAGTGAGCTCACTGGGGCGCACGCGTCAGGGAATTTATATGCATTCGCTTCTGTGAATTTGAGAGCTCTTCTTCTCGCTCTAGAGCGATCAAGTGTAGTGTGAATCAAAACCATTTTTTTCCACTCACATGTGCTAAGCGCATGCAAACACGGAGGTGAATATAAACAAGAGAGAAGAGCGTTTGTTAAGGTAGGAAGAGTGTGTGGAAAAATTAAATGTCACTTTACCACACTGAGGATATGGACATCACTGATGATTATGATGTAGAAGGAGATGTTCGATCATCACCATGTGGCACCAAGAATGCACAGTCATCTTTGCTAGAATGAAAGATATGAAGAGAAAGTGTTGAAAGTTCTCTCAGTGTACGGTAGGTTGGAAATAGAATAGAAGTATTAACAATTGAGCGAACATCTCCTTCTACATCAAAGAAATAATAATCTTTCAGTTTAATGTACATTACCTAATATAAAACAAAACAGTGTTTATTTTTGTATGTGACAAGTGATCCACTGAAATTTAAATTTTCCTAGTTTTCTAAGACTAAGAGATATTTTCAGTGACATGTGTCACAAGAAAACTGAACAAGATGAAACAATTGGCATTTTCTTCTGAAGAATTCATGACGAAAATATCAGAAGATTTTCCAGAAGTCCGCAGCAAAATGGGAAACGTTCACAGTTTAAAGTGAAAAAATCACACCGTACGATCTAGACTTATACAATTGGAAAACTAAGAAAAAATCACTTGATCACTTCTTTAAAAAATAAAATATAAAAGTCTGAAGTACTTTTTCGCACTAACACTAATAAAAGCGAGCAAACTCCACCAAATTCCACTAGGAAAACCTTATCCTTCGACAGATAGGCCAATTTCGTCGCCAAAAATAAACTAATAAGGCTTGTTGGCGACAAAATCTGGACACCCCTAAAAACGTTTATCTCTGGATAAAGGGTGTCCACGATGAAATTGCCACACTATGAAATTGCTCTAACTTTTTAACCGTTGGGTAGAATTTAATGAAAATTTGGGTGGATTTAGTTCATAGTGCATTATTTACATCCTGCAAGTTTTAAAGTCCTGTGAAACTCGCGGAAATGGAGTCGAAAGAACAGCTCGTGCGTGATAAAATCTTGCGCATTCATCACGAGAACAAGGATCTCTCGCATCGTTCCATCGCTAAAACGTTGGGAATCGCGAATTCCACGGTGTCGCGAGTGATTAAGCGGTTCGAGGGACGGTTGACCACCGATCGGAAGCCCAGAAGTGAAGGTAAAAGTATTCCGTACAACACCAAAAATCACAACCGCGTAGTTGGGGCCTTCAACCGAAATCCGAACGCCTCCGTTCGGGATGTGGCTAAGAAGCTGCACCTAAGCCGAAGTTTTGTCCAGAAGGCCAAAACTAAGGCTGGGCTTCGAACGTTCAAGGTACAAAAAGCCCCTAATCGCGACGAGAAGCAGAACAAGTCCGCCAAAACCCGTGCCAGGAAGTTGTACCTCAAAATGCTGACGAAAGTTGAATGCTGCATCATGGACGACGAAACATATGTAAAGGCCGACTTCAAACAGATCCCCGGCAACCTGTTTTTCACGGCCAAGGATAAGTTCAGCGTTCCGGAGCATATCCGCACTCAGAAGATGTCCAAATTTGCGAAGAAATTCCTGGTTTGGTAAGCCATCTGCACGTGCGGGAAGCGGAGTGCACCTTTCGTGACCCAGGACACGATGAACGGACAGGTGTACATAAAAGAGTGCCTCCAGAAGCGGCTGGAACTGAAGAAAGTATGGGTTTACATGGAAGGAGGAACTGAAGAAAGTATGGGTTTACATGCAAAAAACGGTTGGTTCACAGGTTGTGCAGAATCTTATGGCCGGGGTTAAGGCCAAAGTGCGGGCATTTGCGTATGGACTGTAAATAAAATACGAGTAAAATGGTAAAATGAAGTTTAATAGTCATTTCTCAATCCCTGAAAATTTGATGGCAATCGGATGATAACTCGAATTTTGCGAGTCAATTTTGTGTGTGGCAATTTCATCGTGGACACCCTTTACACTTCATCAATGCAGACTGATGAACGTATGTCTGTTCATTGTGTAAAATCAATTTTTGGTGATACTAGGGGAGGAAGGGGTAACCCCGTCACCTTAAGCATTGCATTTTTTTTTTAAGATAATGTATTACTTCAAATGACAGGTACCCCTAGCATAATCTTTGATGGAGTATTACTTTATACGATTTGTGCGTTGGAAGTGTCAAAATATGTGTTGTCGGTTAAACAACCGGGTAAGACCGGCATTCATTTTTATTAAAATAGTTTTGAAGATTTCTGCAAACGCAATTTAATTTTGAACATGTAGATGTATTTGATCTCTCGTGATGATTTATTCAACCATCTCCATTGGCCATTTCACAAGGGGTCATCCATATACCCCTTTATATAGTGTTTCAGATTCATACATACCCATGTGCCATAATTTTGTTTGAAATCTGTTTTTATCTGGTCGAGTAATTCTTTTTTTCTGATGCTTGAGCCCTCATGATTAGCACGTAATATATGGACAGCTCTTTATATGGAACACATTTTGGAGTCTCTAAAATCTTCAGGGTTAAAACATTTGCGACAAGCCCAATATTGCCAGAAGTCATTTATTATCAATCAGGGAAATTTTCACAAGACTTTTGGTGTGGGTTTAATTCGAAATTTCCATTCGCACCATTTTTGTTGAACGTATGGGCAATCTTATTTGTTTTCATCCAGCTCGAAAGCCAGCTCACGGACATCCCTGTCCATAGCCGACTTTCAAATTGTTGCAAATCATAGAGAGATGTTACTTTGATATAGCAACTTGCAGTGTAGAAACAACATGAAATTTACAGTGGCATCTCTAATAGCCTGGTCACATTGATACAAACTACTAGGGAATGGCTCTCTCTATCTTTTTGGGATTTGCGGTACATTATTGTAATGCAGAATTGTAAATTTAAGATTTTTTGATCACTTTCACTTTAAAAAAAACACTATAAAAAAACTTTTTGAGCGTGTTAGTAGAACGATTGTGATTAGGAAACAAGGATAATTTCAAATTAACACTTCATTTGATCACCTTTTAAAATAAAACAAAAAACATTGAATCACTTTCTTCCATTAATCACTAGTGAACGCGCGCAAATTCCTTTAAATTCCACTGGAGATGGCTTATCTTTTGACAGATAGGCCAATTTCGTCTGCGACTTACCGACTTCTTCAGAGTCAAGTGCTCGACTTATGATTTTCTTTTTGTAGTATTTTTAACCGGTCCTAAACGCTCAACCTTAACCACCTACCCTAACCTATCCTTGTTCCTTCCCATGGAGTCCATGTGGTCTGAATAGACTAGTTTGCCATTATACCTCCTTCACCATCGGCTTTGGACTGACGCGCTCTTATTGCCCCACCAAATGCTGCAAAATGAAAATGAAAATAAAAGCTCGAAAGCCAGCTCACGGACATCGTTCTTCCTAATGCCGTAAAAACGACTTTCCAGATCAAGCAGGTGCTGCAAAAGTTCCGCTTCCTGTTCCGGCGTGAAAACCGTTTCTCGTGATCCCAGTTTCGACTTCACCAACATGGTCTGCCAACGTAGTTCTTGGAATTCCAAACGCCTTAGCAGCACGATTCACGGAAATCTCGCGATCCACTGCGTCTTTTGCCTGGATCAGCTGCTGATCGGTACATCTGATAAAAATGGTTAGGTAGTTTCACAAACATCCGCTTGTGAAGCATCCAAAGAGCATGACGGTGTTACCCGCACCGATGAGTGACGGGCTTACCCGAAAGGCACTTTTTTTCTTAATTACACCGTAAATCTTGGATAATTGATTAAACTTACCTTTCAATGAATCTTAGCACTAAGATACAGTGTAAATGAAAGGACGCGATCGATGGAATTGAAATACTGTACTTAATTATTTGTCAAGACGTTAAAATCTACCATCGAAAAATTACATTCGGTATTGCTGCGACGACGCTTTCGTTTGTTTTGTTTATTTTCCACAAGTTTGACAGTTCCCAGTGGGTATGATGTGTTTCGAAATGGTTAAAATGATCAATACTAATAATAGGTATAGTCAACAACATACTGCAAAATGGTTTTCTAGTAAAGCCGTTGTGGTGACGGGCTTACCCACCCTGACGGGGTTACAGACATTTCCCCTACAAGCTTTTAGATCGAAGAAGGCGTCGAGAATAGAGCGTGTGCAAAAAGCAATTGTGTACGGTCGCAGTTAAAATCCCGATCAGTCAGTAAGAAAACTTGCAAATAAGCTTGGTTTTGCTGCAAGCACTGTCCATGACATTCTCAAATCTTTCGATACACGTTTGACAACAGCCAGGAATGCTGAGGGCGGAGCAAAAATGGTTCTCAGGAACCATCAGAAGGACGCGAAGATGAAGCAAATATTGCAAAAGAGACCAAATCTTTCGGTACGTACTGTGGCTAGAAAAATAAAAATGTCCCCAACTTTCGTGCATACTTCCAAGCAGCGGCAAGGTATGCCAAGTTTCCCAAAAACTATTTGGTTTGGCGGGCAATATGCACCTGTGGTCAAGCAAGCCAAAGCTTCATCATTACCGGAACGGTAAACAAGGAAATATACCGTGATGAATCCCTAAGCAGCGATTGTTACCATTCCTACGCAGCCATGACGCTCCTTCGCTATTCTGGCCTGATTTGGCATCTTGTCACTACGCCAAAGATGATTTGGAATGGTATAAAGCGAATGGAGTCCATGTTGTACCGAAAGAGGCGAATCCACCTAACTGCCCGGAGCTGCGACCTGTCGAGCGGAATTGGGCTCTCGTAAAGAGAAAACGCTCTCAATGTGAACAACAAGCTACAACAATACAAAATCTTGGACAAAAGCAGCTAAATTGGTTGCAGAGAAGTCTGCACAGATCCTTATAGCTGAAGTAAACTCAAATGTTCGTAGTTTCTTCCTGCAGCCTTATTAAGTAACTGTAAATAGTTTTAAGATGACTAATAATGCACAAGTAGATGAATAAAAAATGCATCTTGGATTGAACTAACAGCAAATATTTTAATTCCAAATTTTATATGTTCAGATTTTGTTTTGTTTTGATTTTTGAAGCCTTAATACTATACTCTCTGATCAATTCGGATTACAGTAGAACTCTGTCAACTCTGGGAGCAAATTAGAGAATGTTGGGAAATAACTACTATGTACTCAGTACTGGAAAAAATCTGGGGCCTCATTGGGGAAGCCGAAACGAAAACATTCATCCTTCGTTCATTTATATGAAAACTTCGAGTTGACTTGCTCCACAGTGCGGCCGCAGTCGATCGAAATTGACCGTGTACTGTGTTGTGTGCATTGCGGATATGGCGATTTCAAATGCATACCCTTCGTCAACCAAAAATTGAATTAATTTGCCGAAAATGCAAATGCACCGCGATGCAGTTCGGTAGACTTTGTCTTGCCGGGGTGACCGCGAGGCCTCGGCAGTCCGCTTGCAGTGTGTTTGCTTCACGACTCGAAACAACATCGGCGTTGCATTCAACCGCATTCAGTGCAATATGATGGATCTGAAGGAGTTCGAAGCTTATCGGTCGCCACTGAAGGACTTTTATCGCGACAAGATTGTGTTCCTGACGGGCGGTACCGGCTTCCTGGGGAAATTGTACATCGAGAAGCTGATTCGGTAAGAGGGGGGTGGTTGGTGATTTTGGGTGTTAAATGATAGAGGTAATTGTGTTGTAGGAGTGGAGTGTCGGAGATCTTATTGCTTTCCAGGGCGAAAAAGGGAATGACTTCGTTCGAGAGGTTGGTGGCTATGCTTGGTTCCGAACCGGTTTTCACAAGATATCAGGATGAGCCGGAACTGTACCACCGGAAGATCAAACTCATAGACGGGGATGTGAGCAAGCACCAGTTGGCGATCAGCAACGATGACATGTCCTACATCACCAACAATGCGAATATTTTTCTGCATGCCGCAGCGGACGTCAGATTTGATGAGTCACTGAAGGAATCGGTGGAAACGAATGTTCGTGGAACTAGTGAAATATTGAAAATTGCGGAGCAAGCGAAGGGTTTGGATGTGTTCATCTATGTATCGACGGCGTTTTCGCACTGCAATCGGGAGAAAATTGAGGAAAAGTTCTATCCTGCGCTGTTCGATCCATATGAGATGATTCAGCTAGTAGAGCAGGAGATGGATACCGATGGTTTTGAAGTGATTGGTCGGAAAATCATTGGAGACTGGCCGAATACGTACGCGTTCACAAAGTCCCTGGCGGAGGAAATCGTTCATCGATATGTTGATAAGATGCCCATAGCGGTGATAAGACCATCTATCGGTAAGTGTTTGTAGTTCGATAACTTGTTTTTAGTGAACAGTGATATTTTTCTTCCAGTGACTACAACAAACAGCGATCCTATTCCTGGATGGACGGACAACATCTACGGATTCAACGGGGTAGTAGTCGGTGCTGCCACGGGGGCTCTTAGAATCTTTCACATCAATAACGACTGTCGGGCGGACATTATCCCAGCGGACATCGTCATCAACGGAACTTTGGCAGCTGGCTGGTATGCAGCAAATCATTGCTCCGAAACCAACATTGTAAACTGTACCGTTGCGGATAATCCGCTTTCGTGGGGAATAATTCGTCATGAGCAGTTAAAATGGAAAGACAAAATACCTTTCCACGGTGGCCTGTGGATTCCGACGTACAACACCACCAAGTACTATCTAGTATCCGAATTTCTGAAGATCTTCTACCACATTATTCCGGCAATCTTTTTCGACTTGGCACTGAAGCTGAACAGTCAAAAGCCACGGGTTCTAAAGTTGTACAAGAAAGTTCACAAGTTCTCGGAAGTGTTACGCTTCTTCACCAACAATGAGTGGGACTTCCGTAATGAGCATTTCCACAAAGTGATCAGCCACATGACCGAAGACGATCGTAAGTTTTTCCCCTGCGAAGTTGACCAGATTGATTGGAAGGAGTTTCTGGCCCAGAATGTCAAAGGACTGCGGACGTATGTTATGAAGGAAAAGTGGGACAACCTAGAGCAGGCCAAAAAGTTGTACCAGAGACGACGATTGGCCCATATGGTGATTTTGGTTGGCTACTATCTGACGGTAGGTTACGTGGTATACAAAGTGTTGCAGGTGTCTGGGTTGATGGAAATGACTGAAAGATGGATTTCTGGACACTAATGATGGACAGGAGGTACGTTGTACCTCCTTTGTTGGAACAGTGCAGATTTTTCAAAATAAATATCGAAAAAAAATACTTTCAAAAATGGTCCTAAAGTGCTTTTAAATTATCTGAGAAATAATATCGCTTAGTTTAAAAATACTTAATTGTCTTCTAGTAGTATTCCAGATTTAGGATTTGTTTTTGTTGAGTTGTTGAACGTTGTTAGTTAGACAAGAACTTGTTTCTACAAACTATTCATGACATACTTTCCATACTTATCTGGCAAAGAAGTAGTGAGGGTTGGTAACCTTGGAGGTCGTATGAGTAAATGCAACTAGCCTAGTAAATGGTCAACCAAGAACTAAATTTATTTCTTCAAACTCTTACAGACTAACAATTTCATGGCATGCTTTAGTTTAGGGCGATCATGTTGCTTCAACTAGAGCTTCTAAATACACCTCATCAATCACCATCCTTTGCAGGCCAGTTGAGCTTTGTAGTCTTTCCAGCTTTATTAGTGGTAGCGGCTTAGTAAGAGAATTCGCTTTCATGAATTCGTTTAGACAGTACTGAACGCACAGGACTCCAGAATTCCTCAGTTCCCCTCGCCCAGGTCTCGCATAAGTTTGATAATCCAGATTAACTCCTTGGTTGATTCCGCCAGAGTTACGTACTCCGCTTCGGATGATGAAAGCGTAACGCAATCCTGCTTCCGTTGATGTCCAGCTGAGCGGTCCTCCTCCAAGTTTGAACACAAATCCAGAATTCGATTTCCAATTCCAGCACAATCCGCGTCTACATAGCCTTCAAGGTTTCCTTCTCCTCATAGTCTTAATCGCAAGTTGGCAGTACACTTCAAGTACCGCAGGGTTCACTTTGCTTCCGTCTAGTCGGTTTCCGTCGGCTTACTTACTCTGAGTCGGAAAACAAACGATGTAATATCCAAGTCTGGTCTTGTACAATCGGCCACATAAAGTAGTGCACCAACGAGACTTTGGTACTTCTCGTTTGACGACATAACTTCCTCCTCCTTTTGCTTCATGTTGAGGTAACCAGGATCCATCGGTATTGGAAAAGCCTTTGCTTGCTCCACGCCGAATCTAGCCACAATTTTCTGGATGTATCTCTCTTGCGACAGCAGAAAATCTCCGTCCGCAGTCCATTCTTCCTGGATCCCGAAGTAGTTTCTCACATCGCCAAGGCAGGAAATATTGAATTTCTTCCACAGGAAAAAGCAAACTTGTTGCTATTCAACGTTCCCATTGGTGACGATCAATATGTCGTCGTTGTAGTGTAAAATAATCGAAAACTTCCCGTCATCGCTCCTCACGAAAAACCAACTGTCGGCTAGTGATTTTTAGTATCCGAGCTTCATCAGGGCGTCGGTTTTTTCCAGACGCGTCCGGCTTGCTTGAGTCCGTACAAACTCTTCCTTAAGGTGGATATCTCTCCTCGATTCCCAGTTTTGTATCAGGATGGAAAAGCTGCAAATCAGACTCCTGAAGAACTCAGAGATGAGGGTGCCAACTCCTCGACCTACTAAAAACCCACCCGTGCCTTAAGCCATGGACTCTCCCGATATCACCTTTCGGTTTTATTTCTTGGCACATCCGCTGGACTTAATTATCCGGAGTCGTGAAGTGACCGCTTGCGTCAATCCTGCCGGATCTCGCGCCGTCGAAGCGAGGACATGCGAAGAACACATGTTTCACGGTTTCCTTAACTCCCGCGCACTCGGTGCATGCCCATATTTGTGCAGATATTGTCTAGAACAGCCGTGGCCAGACAATATCTGTGTTAAGTGAAAGTTCACTTCACCGTGTCGCCTACCAAGCCACCCGGTTGAATCTGGGATTAGTCGGTGGGTCCACCGACCTTTAGTGGAGTTGTTCCATTCTCTTTGCCACTTAACCATAGATGCGACACTAGTGGTCTTCCGAATATCTCTTGTTCCACGTTGTTTGAAGCACTCTACATCCTCTTTTATTGGCATCACTCCGCTAGGACGTAGTTCGCATCGCGTGGTACCGTTCGGTATGCACTAACCACTCTTAGGCACATTAGTCTGTGCGTACTCTCTAGCTTACTAGTGTAGCTCTTTGTACTCCAGGCACCGTACCTAAGTATGGACAGGGCGACACTGGCCAGGAGTTTACGCTTACTCCCTTGCACCGCCGAGCTATTTGACATCATGCGGGATAATACCGATATAGCCATAGAGGCTTTCTTGCAGGCGTAATCGACGTGGCTGACAAAGGACAACTTATCGTCGATCATGACCCCAAGATACCTCATAGACTTCTTCGATTCAATTGTACACTAATCGTCGCATGTTGCTCCCATTGTCGGGTATTCACTAGTAGTAGTAAAATTGATCTTTATTTTCATTGTTTTTTTCCTTATATACTAATTTAACATTTTAAGTGTTTCAGCCCATTGGGCTCTTCAGCTTTGTTTAATCTTTTATGTGTTTTATGTGTTACGTGTGTGTTGTGTTCTAATTATTTTTGTTTTCCAGTTCAGCCCTTGGGGCATTGTTTGTTAAAATTTGATAACCTACCTAATCTACAACTAAAACTACAATTTGAAAATCCTAGGGGTGGGGAACCAGATTCTGAATGATCTGGTGATCCGATGTCAGGCAGCGTGCCCTGTACCGATTGATAGACTCACTAAAGCGATCGTCGAGCATTTTTATCTCGGCCAGACGGTGGACCTCAGATGTTCTTGTCCACGGAGGGGTGTTCATTATCATCCTGAGGAACTTGTTTTGTACTCTCTGAAGTTTCAGGTGATGTGTTTTTGCACAACTCTCCCAGATTGGCATTGCATACTCGATGACCGGAAGTATAATTTGCTTGTAGACAGCAAGCTTATTTTTAAGGGATAATGTAGACCTTCTGTTGATCAATGGGTACAGTAGTTTCAACAGAGTATTACATTTTGTGACAGTTTTGTCAACCTGATCCCTGAAAATAAGCTTGCTGTCTAGATGACACCAAGATAGACAGCTGATTTGGTCCATTCCACCGTTGTGTTGTTCAGGCTTATTTTACAATTCTCAGGCGGGACAAGTCTGGGAGAATTAGAATGTGGAAACAGGATGACCTGGGTTTTCGCTGCGTTGATACAAATCTTCCATTCAGTGAAGTATTCTGACAGAACATTCAGGCTTCGCTGCAGTTTCGCGGCAAGCGCTCTTATTACCCTACCATTGTGGACGACTGCGGTATCATCGGCGAACAACGACAGAGATCCATTTTCAGGGAGCGGGGGTATATCCGAGGTGAATAGATTGAACAGAAGTGGACCTAATATACTTCCCTGCGGAACACCGGCGGAGATCTCCTGACTACCGGAAACTGCACCATGCAACGAAACACGGAATGTCCTGTCAGAGAGATAGTTTTTAATAATCTTCACCAGGAAGATTGGAAGATTGTATCGCTTGAGCTTGTACACCAAGCCATCATGCCACACATTATCGAAGGCCTTCTCGATATCGAGAAGGGCCATAGCGGATGTTTTCGAAACAGACTTGTTCCGCCTGAGGATGTTCATGACTCGATTAAGTTGATGGACTGTTGAGCGACCATGCCGGAAACCGAACTGCTCATCCAACAGGATATTGAGCTCGTCAGCAGATGTTAGGAGCCGACGGTAGATCGCTTTCTCAAACAGTTTAGATAGACCTGAGAGAAGGCTGATTGGTCTGTAGCTTCTGGAACATGAAGGATCTTTCCCAGGTTTCCGAATGGGGATGACTTTGGCTGACTTCCAGCACGATGGGAAGTAGCCAAGACGGAGGCATTGGTTAAACACCACTGCCAGATGGTTGTAGAACTGGGGGCTCAATTGCTTGAGCTCCAAGTTCATGATGTTGTCGAAACCTGGGGCCTTCATGTTCTTTGAGGTCTTGATATAAGTCAACAATTCGTCAGCTGAGATCTCCAAATCTTCGGAGAAGTCGTTAGGACTTTGGTCGATGTTAGTTATAAGCGCGCTAACGGCAGCTTCGTGTGGACTGACGATGTTTTGACCGAGATTGTGGGAGCTGACAAAGTGTTGACTTATCTCATCAGCCTTCTCTGCAGGTGTTATCAACCGATCCCTTGAGTCATTGACGTCTAGTGGGATCAACGGTGGAATGGGCCTTGGCTTAGTTTTTAAAATTTTTGTCATCTTCCAGAACGGCTTAGCACAATCTGGGAGAGAGCGAATTTTTTCCGCGAAATCATTATTTCTAAGGTCCACCATTCTGGCCTTAATCATTTTGGTCACTCGATTACAGTGACGTTTGAGCGTTGGCAAACCAGTTCGCTGGTATTGCCTTCGAATGGCGTTTCGCAATTGTATTAAATCTTTAGTGGGTCTATCAATGGTCACAGAGTCACTCACCTGATCTATCACCGGTACATGTTGCTCCCGGGCATGGGAGATCGCTTGCTCGATGCTCTGCAGCTGTCGTTCGATGTCATCAACCGAATCAAGGTGCATGTCAAAATCGATGTTGTCGTCAACGTGTTGTCGGAACCTCTCCCAACTGGCGCGATGGTAGTTCCGTCTGGTGATTCGATGCCGGTTGACCGAGGAGCCAACTTCGGCCACCACCGGATAGTGGTCCGAGCTGAGCTCCTGGTGTACGATCGGCTGGGCGATGTTGTTCCCCATGTTGGTGAGGAAGATGTCGATTGTCGAATGGACCCCGGATCTGCTCAACCGGGTGGGAGTATCCGGGCCCAGGACGGTGTAATGTCCCTCTTCTAGGTCTTCCTGCAGAATTATTCCGTTCCGATTCCGCCGGGTGTTCCCCCAGGCTTCGTGTTTCGCATTTAGGTCGCCGGCGATGATGAACTGCCCCTGCCTCCGAGTTAGCTTACGGATGTCGTTTCGTAGGGCCGTTGTTGTTCCGTTGTTGGTACTGGCTTGCTTGGGACAATAGGCCGCGATGATGGTGATTGGGCCGACAGCAGTTTCGACCTCGACTCCGATGGCTTCGATGGACTGCAGCTGAAAGCTCGGAAGCAGATGGCAGTTGATGTTGTAGCGCAGGGCGATCGCGACTCCTCCTCCACTAGGGCCGCTACGATCAAGTCGCACAATCCGGTATCCTGGGATGACGATGCTGACTTCCGGTTTGAGGTGTGTCTCGGTGACGATGGCGATGTCGATGGCCTTCCTGTTAAAGGAAGTCACCGAGCTCAAAAGTTTTGTTCCGGATGGAACAAGCATTCCAGTTGAGGATGCTGATGGTGCGTTTACGGTCCATGTTTGAACAGAAACTTCATCGTCACGGACGTGGCGGCTTTGAGCTGTTCCTCCTTGGAGCGGCAGGAACGTAGTTGGCGATAGAGCTCTTGCACGAACTCCACCATTTGCTCCGAGTCGTAGAGCTGTCCATCGACGGGTGGTTGCGTGGAGGTACTGCAACTCGGATTGCCCCAGCCTGGAGGAGGAGTCGTGTTGGGGCGGCGGCGGCTGCCGCGAAACGATGATGAACCGAAGCTGACGGGCGGTTTGCATGGCGGTGATTTAGTGGGATCGGTGGCAGGTTTGGCACCTGGTACCGAAGCGACGGGAAATTTTCCTCGTTCATCGGAGGTGGTGGACGGCGTTGAGCAGGCCGAGACTTGGTGGATGCCTTCTTTCGGATAGCCAAAAACTCCGCACGTTTGGGGCAGGTTCGGTTACTGCTCTCATGATTTGCACCGCAGTTGGCGCACTTCATTGCCGGGTATTCACCACCATAAACTCAGTCTTATGGTGGGCTGGCTCCAGTTTCCTGAATTTCATCCATTTCTCTACAATGCCAATGGAGAGCGAGGCCGCTAACTCCACCTCTTCAATGGATTCACCACAAATCTCCAGGGTGATATCATCCGTAAACCCGACTATCTTCACCCCGTTCGGGAAATCAAGCCGCAGTACCTCATTATACATCGTGTTCCATATCACCGGACCCAGGACGCCCGCGGTGGACACATCTGGACACGTTTCTGGCTTGCCTCTGTGTTGTATACCAGTACGCGATTCGGGAAGTAGCTTCCAAGAATCTTGTACAGGTATCCAGGAACCTGAAGGCGTTGGAACGAGTCGGCGATAGGCACCCAATTGGCGCTATTGAATGCATTTTTCACGTCAAGGGTGACCACTGCACAGTAGCGTACTCCTCGCCTCTTGCGCTGGACTGTCACTTCAGCCGTCTTAGTGCCGGACAGAATGGCATCCACTGTCGACTTCCCTTTACGGAAGCCAAAATGGTTGTTAGACAGACCGCCTGTACCCTCCATGTACGTTGTCAGTCTGTTGAGGATTACCCTCTCGAGCACCTTACCCGCTGTATCCAACAGACATATGCCGATGGATCTCCTGGTGGCTTCCTTGTCTTTGGTAGCAACACAAGGGTCTGAATTTTCCAGGCGTCCGGGAAGACGCTCTCCTCTTTTGCATCACCTCCCTGAACATTTCGGGATCCAGCAAGATAGCCGTCATGATGGCCAGGTTCAGTATATCATCCGGCCCCGCCGCTTTGTTCACCTTTAGTGATTTTGCTATCGCAATGAGTTCCTCATTCGACACCTTCGCCTCGTCGCCGGCCCCCGTTGTGCCGTTGCCAATGCCCACGTGGTCTCGGGTGTTCAGCTGAGCCGTCCACTCTTCCGTCGCTATAAAAGCCTTAAGGTCTGGAATTTTTTTTTTCCTCTGTTCGGAACATAAACCACTGAGACCAGTAATTAGATCTATTGTAGTATATCCCGTGTCCTTTGTTTAGTGCATGTCGATTTACCTCATCATTATTGAGAAATGATGATGTATTCGGTGTTGTTACAGTTGTCATTGTTTGCTTTGCTGGCAATGAATCAAATTTTATTGAATGTTTCCGCTATTTAAACCCTTTGAGGAGTGAGAGCACTCTTCAAAGGCGCGCCCCTTTATCAGTCAAAATCAGATTCATTGCAAAGAAAACAAACTATGACTCCGATACTGACCATGCATCAGAACCCTAGTCATAACCAATTCAAACTATAGAACATCAAATAGACAATGAGAATTCACATAAATGAAGACTAACCATGTTTTACTTATTCTAAGCTCATCCTCGTACAATTGCAAAACGAGTATTGTCACTTTTCGTAAGACATAAAATGTAATAAGGACTAAAATTTGAATCCTAGAGGGTTTGAGCTGTTTAGTGGAATACTTGTAACTATAATTAGAAGAAAATTAACTCCATTTACCTACCTTCGTTTATCTCGACATACGCGTATTCATTCAATGTGCAGACTTCTCATTGTCTCGTACTCAATAACTCGACTAAGTCGAGTTATTAGTACGAGACACTGAAGAAGTCTGCACATTGTAGACGAAATACGCGTATCTGTCGAAGATAAGCAAAGGTAGTTGGAATTAAATGGAGATTACTAATTTTTCTTCTAATTTATAGACTAAAATTTGTTCCTTTGACTACAAATAACAAATATGTTTCCTAGTTTGAATTAATTCGGACTAGGGTTCGGTGGTAGATCTGATACCCCGTAACCCACCACGAAGAGGTGATCTACCAGCGTTACGGGTCCACAAGGTCTGGAATACTGGAACGCTCATCATGGGACAAATCTACGGCAGCAGGGGCCATGGAATCGGGTTGTGGTTCGGAAACAGTCCCCCAACGATCGAATCCCCCAACAGTTCTGATAAACGCTCGGTTGGAGCCGCCGATCCTCTGGTTTTGGCCATTACTATCCGGTAGACGTCACCCCACAGATTCGTATTGGCCTTCTGGCCAAGCGAGCTTTGTCTCCCTCTTTAGTGCGACCTTCGCGGAAACTAGCGCCCATCTACGTTCGATTGACTCGGCGTCTGACCGCGCTCGTTGCACCCTCCGTCTTGCGTGGAGGCATGTTCTTCGGAGGTCGGCGATCGACTGTCATAACCGGTTTCACGTAAGTTTCATTTCCATTCAAGCGCCTCTTTAAATGTCTCTACGTCAAAGTAGGACGTCCTCCATCTGCGGGAGAATGGAGTGGATACTCCTCCTTCCACACGCTTCCTTGCATTGTGGACGATACAATAACGAACCGCTAAGTGGTCCCTATGGAACGACCATGGTCGATGGTTGTAGCCATCATCCACCCTCCAACTATTAAGCAGCCCAGGACTGTATATCGATTATCGATTTCACTCCGTTTCTATCGTGGGTACTCTTGGTACCTACGTTGGCAAGGTCCACATTAAGCCTAGTCAAGGCCTCCAGAAGAATCTGACCCCTGGGGTTGGTAAGGCGACTCCCCCCACTCGAGCGCTCATGCGTTGAAGTCCCCCGCTATTACCAACGGGTTTAGGTCAGTTAGCTCAGTTGTCATCGAGCATATTGGAAAATTGTTCATTTCCGTTGCCGGCTGGGAAGCGGTATGAGTCGGAAATTATGGCGATATCCGATGCCGGGTCGTGAACTGTCTGACACAGCAGTTGCTGGGCAGCATCACAATCGTTCAGGTTTAGTTGGGTTACCTGCATTACGATTGGTTCGTTGGAATTCCCTTAGCTGCCGGGCCCACCGCCACGTTCGCGTCGGTTCGTTTCCCTATGGGGGCGTTCGACACTATCCGCTTCTTGGAAGCGCCAGGTGCCGTTTCGCCGGGACTGCCTAGCCTGCATGGAGGTCCCTATCCCCATGGTATATGGGGTGGAGTCTACCACTGTGACGGACTCTTCCGCCTGTGTCTTTTTCGAGGCTATCTCCTTCGCCCTTTCCGTGGCTGCTAGCCGTGCCAATTCCTTGGCACTTTGCTCGGCTAGGAGCTTGGCTTCCAGCTCTTTCCTCTCCTTGCATGCAGCCTGCTCTGTCATGCGTAACCTACGCAGGCTAAGTTTCAAGTCCTAGCAATGTTGTTGCGCGATGACGTAAAGTCGATGATCGCATCCAACTGCTCGGACACCTCCATTATTTTAGGAAGGGTTGCCTGCATCGTATCCATGGTCCGAGTCTTGGCCCATCCATGGCCATGCCTAGATTGGTAGAACCTGCTCCCGATGCCGTTGCACTTCCGCTAGTGTCGGACACGCCAGAGAGAGAAAAAGAGAGAGAGAGAGAGAGAGATTTATAAATGGAAAGAATTGAGGTCTGGGAAAACTGCTGCTTTATAATGTGAAAAACTAGCAAATAAAACATACATTTTTTTGAATATCGTGACTCTGAAACTTTTACAAATTTCCGAAGAATTTTTATATTCACAGGGACGTGTTTTTTCATGTTAATGGATATGCCAGTCTCTTTCTTGGTTCTGTTATTTCTTCTTCATGTCTAGGCAATTGTGTTGAATAATAAAGGGTGATACGGTCAAAATTTGGTCAAGGGAAAACGCGTGTAAATCGGTGAAATCGTTCATTTAAAAAATCAAATTAAATTTTTTTTTCAAGTTCAATTAGTATAAAATTCAGGAAAAATATTCAGTTAGGCTTCCGCTTTTCCAAATCCGAATTGCCGGGCCTTACGCTTGACCCCTGCCATCAGATTTTGTACAGCCACCTTGTCCACCTTCTTCGCCGCAGAAAGCCAGTTTGCCTTGAACTGCTGCTCGTCCTTAGCAGTTTTTTTTGGTCTTCTTTAGGTTCCGCTTGACAATAGCCCAGTATTTCTCAATTGGGTGGAGCTCTGGCGTGTTGGGAGGGTTCTTGTCGTTGGGAACCACCTGCACGTTGTTGGCGGCGTACCACTCCATGGCCTTTTTTACCGTAATGGCAAGATGCCAAATCCGGCCAAAACAGTACGGAACAACCGTGTTTCTTCAGGAAAGGCAGCAGACGTTTATTCAAACACTCTTTCACGTAAATTTCTTGGTTGACAGTCCCGGAAGCTATGAAAATGCTGCTTTTCAAGCCACAGGTACAGATGGCTTGCCAAACCAGATATTTCTTTGCGAACTTTGACAGTTTCGTGTGCTTGAAAATATCGATACGCTGCTCTTCTTGCTTGGACGGCATTTTGACAACTGAAGAGTGAATTCCAAAATCAAAATAGGAGCAACATTTTACACACACACACCTTCAAAATGAGGGGTGTTCAGGTTTTTTAAATGCAAAATTGAAAGAAATACGTCAAGTTGATATTTATCAAATTTTGACCGTATCGCCCTTTAATAAGTTGAATAATTTCACAGATAGCTGAAACATTTCACTTAAATGACAATTGAATTAATCCATGTTATTTCGTGGTACAACATGTGAACATTATTGTTACAATCAGTAAAATGGCGTCGAATCAAGTGGAAGGGCCCAAACGCATTTTGTACAAACGGCCTCAAAATCCAAGTTTATCGGTGTTTTGTGTTTGCAAATCATTTGACCAGCGTTTGACTGTGGATCGGAAGTTTGGAAGTGGGACAAATCGGAAAGTATGCTCCCGACAAATTGACAAGAAGTTGGTAGTCATTATTGAGAAAAATCCCAATCTTTCTGTGCGAAATGCGGCTCGCAAAGTTAAGAAGTCAAAATCATACGTACTACAAGTTAATCAAAGGCAAGGACTGAAGGCAAACAAAGTGAAAAAGGTGCCCAACCGTGATGACAAACAACATTCGCTGCAAAGGTTGTGCTAAGGAGTCTTACTCCAATTTTCTTGTATCATAATGGACGACGAAACATACATACTCATAGACTTTAAATAGCTTCCGGGTCTGGCTTTTTATACTGCAATGCAAAGGACTGTCTTTGCCGAGTATTTTCGGAGAAAGAAGGTATCCAAATTTCCGAAGAAGTATTTGATTTGGCAGGCCATATGTAGTTGTGGTTGAAGATCAAAATGTTTCGTCTCTACCGGCACTATCAATAAGAATGTGTACGAGAAAGAGTGTCAAACGCGGTTGCTACTATTAATCAGCAGCCACGTCTCTCGAGCTTTGTTTTGGCCTGATTTGACCTCTTGTCACTATGTGAAATCCTTCCTGGAATGGTATAAGGTACAAGAGGTCAAATACGTGCCAAAAACAGCCAATCCACCAAACTGTCCAGAACTTCACTCAATAGAGAAGTACTGGGCACTAGTTAAGCGGCAACTCTTCAAAACTAACAAGAAAGCAAATAATACCGATGATTTCAACAGAAGATGAAGAATCGTCACGGCGGGCGTATCTGACAATACCGTTCAAAACCTAATGGCGGTAGATAAAAAGTTCGAGAATTTTACAGAAAAAATGATCATCTTAATCAACTGTTTCTAGTGTAGATTTAACTCTATTATTGTGAAATAAACAATCGGTTTTGGAATTATGTGTAAATCTTTTTTGCTGCTATTATTTTGGTGTCCGAAATGTAATGCGGACAGGTTTTAAGCACCATGCTGGAGGTGGCTGGGTTCGATTCTCGGTCTGGTCTAGGAAAATGTCTCACTTCCCTGGGCATAGGGTATGATTGTAATTGCCATACAATCATACTTATGCAAAAATGGTACCTGGCATCGAAAGCTATTAATTAATTACTGTGGAGAGTTTAGAGCAAGCTATAAGCTTATTGCGAAAGCAATAAGCTTAAATGCTAAGAACGAAGAAATAAGGTTTTAAGCTTAATTTGACGTTTAATAATATGTATCATAAAATATTACACACTACAATATTACAGAAACCAACTGTATTCACTCTACCCAACTCAAAATATAGCAAAACCAACTAAAGTAAGACTGCTTTGAAACACTTAAGTGATCCTCACATATCATTTTTCGGCTATACGATAGTGAAAACATTATAATTCACTCTACACAAATTGTGTTGCGTTGGTTTGTGTTAAGATGACCCATTTAAAAACATACAACTGAAAGTCATACATTTCCATTGAAAATTTTACCAATAAGGACTGTATCGAAAATAAGTTATCCGCACATTTTTCTTTTAAATCGTATAAAAAATGACATTTTATTCAAACAAATGGCTAGTTCTCTATTGTACTTGATTTAACTTAAATATTGTAAAGACCAGATGAAATCAATATTATTCTTTCACGAATTTGCGCATTTTTGATCGAACACTTTTCATCAAGTTCCGGAGAAGTGTTTTATCACAATTTTTGGACGCCTTAAACCAATTTTTTTTGAACTCCTATTTATTCTCTGCTTCTTTACCCGTCTTTTTGAAGATCCTCTTCACAATCACCCATCAGCGTTCGATGGGCCAAAGCTGAGGGAAATTCGGTGCATTGATGTCTTTTTTTAACGAAATCTATACCCTTTTCCGTGAACTAATTGAGAGTAGTTTTGGCAAAATGCGCACATTTAGACATTCAGATCAATAAATTTCAGCATTGATTGTTCCGATAGTGTACAAAATGGTAGACTTCATACCGCAAGAACATATTGCTTCTCCTCTTGAATCGACCTGTCTGAATCGGTTACATCCTTTCCTACAACGACAGGTCTGGAAGGGGTTTTGAGTCCTGTTTGAAATATCAGACACATGTAAGCTCTCGTCGTCCATCGCAATACATGCTCTTGTTGCTGCGCGTTGCTTCTGTTCTGTACTTTGTTTGGCGATTTTCTGTTTTGTAGGTCTCCAGATTGTTGCGTTTCTTGATACGTTGAATCATTCCGACTCTGACTCCCGCTTTTTGACCAAATCACGTCAATGTTGATCATTGATTTGTTCTTCGGAATTAGAACTACCACTTTCTGATCCAGTTTAGGGTTGGAAGATCCGTATTTTCTGCCTCTTCCTGGCCAATTCATCCTAAGCACAGTGTTCCCCAAAATTGGATGGATTTTACACTCGTGACATTTTAACTGAATTTAAACCGTGCAAACAAGTAAACACACGAAAGATGACAGTTAAAAGCACAGCATGCTATGATAAACACAATAAAACCAACACAAATTCACGCGTACAACGCAAATGTACGTGGAAAGCTTATTTTCGATACATTCCTTAATAATAATTTGACTACATTTTTAATACAACAAGCCATAGTTGGGATATAAAAAAAACTATGTTCCTAAAATTGGCTTCACGGGTTTTTTCTGTAGATCCAAGATGCATTACTCGGTTAAATTTAGCCAAATTTCGATCATTTGAAGATCGTGGAAATATTCTGTTCAGCTTAACTAGTGAAGTCATGATGCCTCAAAAGTTAAGAACATCGAAAAGCACGCAGAATTGAACAACTATAAATTGATAACTAATGTCTCAATTACTCTGGAACAAATCGATAATCCTGATAGCAACATGGTTTTGTTGATTATCGCTGTATTGATGACATATTTGGTACACAGGCCGAATGCAGGAACTAGGCTTATATTACATCCCGTTACCCTACTTAGCGCTAAGTAAATTCTTTCCGTGTATCAAGCCAAACTGATTCTTTCCATGTTTCAAGCCAAACGCCAAGCCCATGAGTTTATGGATGCATTATCTATCCAGATAAGCAGGCTACTTTATTGACTCTCGATTTTCATTTATGAATGGCAATCAACATCCGTCGGGTATGGGCAATAGATTGGAGGATAGAGACCGATTTTAGATCCACGAAGTTAAGAAGGCGTCTGAATTTTTTTATATTTTTTGCTGGTGCTGACAATAATTAACTTTATGTTTTTGCCAAGTGATAACAACTTTTGATGTGTCTGTTATATTAAGAATCTTTTTCAGTATAATAACATTCTCACTTTGGCATATTTGATAGGCGATGCAAAACGATTACAAGAATTTATGTTGTGACTTCACGTTTCAACAGATGATTGAGCTGGAATGGGGCCATTTGTCTTCTGCAAATTCTGCAGGATTTTTCAGCAAATTTATGGAAAGCACCTGGTAAACAGGGAGGAGTAAGCCAAAACGCAAGATGAGCCACAAGAAGAGAGCTAAAATTTAGCAAAATTCGATTACTTGGATTTTGAATGACACTAACAAAGTCAACTATTGCCAGAGCTGCCGTGAAACTAGAAGGACCAATTGAAAATTTTATTTCAACATGTCAATGCATCTAATGCAGCACGCTGTGTAATTATTCTGAAAAATTCATGAGATTGTAAACCATGTTCCGAATCATCTATCGCTGCGAGCTGGGTGGTAAATCCGAATCATGTCAATTGCCCTGTCCAAGGCAAGGCTTGTGTGATGAAGATAAGAGAACAGAAGGTATAAATTTCAAAATTACCAACGAATTACGTCGGGCACGTCGCCCTCCAATACAAGCATCCTCAGCACACAGGGAGGGAAATTTGAGAGCAGTAAATCTTTCGGATTCTTTGCAAATCACAAAACAATGAATTTCGGGTTTCTATCGGCTATGGCAGGAAACAGAGCAATCTTATCGGGGCTGTTTTTAACGCGAACATATCTCACAAATCACTGATCAAGTTTATCATTTTGGCGAATGAATGTCGATTGTAGTGCTTGTTCTCTGTAATCTAATATCATGCAGTTAAACAGTTTAATGAAAATAGAGAAGCGGAATCTATCTTGAGCTCAATAAGCAGACCTCCAGCGGAAATCGGTGAATATGCACTGAATACCGAACACTGAGTACGCAAGTTATACACAATTTATTCGTTCACTTACCGTTAATCGTTGAGCAACACACAAAACATTCGATTCTGATCATTTTCTTCCAATTTAATCCGTAAAGTTGCCACTACTATGTATCTATTTTAATAATATCACGAAAAACATTAATCCCATCTGTGTACATATGTTAATCGTACTGATTTTAATCAAGAAAAAATGTAAACTAGTTAACGCTCTCCACTACTACACCCAAAAATGAAGTAGATCATTCGACAACACTTCACGTGTGTTGGGGAGCATGCATAAAACCAAGACAAAATGAAAGGGTTTGTTTGTTATTCTTCCATGCGAATATTGACAACCAGACTCACCATAACGTTGGGCATAGAATGCTCTATGAATGATTGAACACGCACACTAACGTTGATGTGTATGCTATACAGTATGTGAGCAGTGCCGCCATCTCAACAGAGATGGAAAAATATTAATAAATGTGGAATTTTATTTCTCGGTAAATATTGAAAACATCTACAATTAGAAGCATGTTATTATTTATTTAATCTATGGAAAAACAAAATAGTTCAACTTTGGACGATTTGTTACACTCCCACAAAAAGGTGATATTGAAGTACTGTCAAACCGATTTCATTCGAATAAGAGTCATAATAAAATAGTTTGGCAACATCAAGCGATTACGTCGATTGTAAACACGGTTCAGAATAGGTGCAAGCGTATTTAAATTATTGTGAAAATTAATCCCATAGTTTTCTAGTTGATGGGGTATGGTTGACTCACCAGGCAAGCGAACGGGCGGGGGAAACTTTACGGGCAATCAACGCGCAAAAAAACTTTATAAAGGCGGCTGCTTTTCGGGAGCAAATAAAACAATAACGGACCGAATGCTTTCACTGTTCAATTTGTAATGCGGTATGAATAGGATGGTATACAAAACTTTGTGGCAGAAATTCAATAGAATGCTTCTAAAGGTTTTTTACAATGCAGTGGAATACAATAATGAAAAGATGTGATCACTTTAGACGAGCATACCAAAAAATGCGTGTCACTTAGAACTGTCTGCATGAGGGATCTGGCTTAGCTGTTATAATTTAAATGACTTAGTTTTAATTCCAATCATTACCGGCCACCTTTGAAAAACCTATTTTCAAACAAACTTAGCAATAGTTCAAAGTAGTAACTTTTACTTATTCGATCGATTACAATTATTTATTCGGTAGCACACTCCAATGGGCATATCTTGGATACAGCTTTCTTCAGGATTGCAGATGGTGTACGAAGGGTTACTACTCGGGTCACACCGTCAGGTCCAGGGTGTGTTTCGAGAACGCGGGCCAGCGGCCAGCGCGCAGGTGCGAGGGATTCGTCCTTCAAGATGATGATGTCACCGACGTTGATGTTGTTGCGTTTCGGATTGGCACAGTACTGCTGGTTCAGCTCCTTCAAGTACTCGTTGCGCCATCTGTACCAGAAGTTCTGGGAGTACTTCTGGAGCTTCTCGTACTGGGTGAGGCGGTTCAGCGGTACATTTCGGATATCGGCCTCGGGTAGTGGGTGGATCATGTTCCGCACCAGGAAATGGGCTGGAGTGAGCGCTCCCAAGTCGTTCGGGTCACTTGAGAGCGGCAACAATGGACGGGAATTCATGCAGCCTTCTATCTTTATCAGCACGGTTGTCAACTCTTCGAAGGTTAGCAGAGATGTTCCCAGCTGTCGTACCAGCTGATTCTTGGCAACCTTTACAGCAGCCTCCCAGAGGCCACCGAAGTTGGGGGCACGAGGAGGAATTAAGTGCCACTGGATGCTATCTTCGGCGAGATGTTTGCAGATCTTGTCGCTATCTGGTCCAGGCTGGAGCATTTGGAACAACTTATGTAGAACGTTTTTCGCACCGATGAAATTTGTACCGTTGTCGGAATAAAAATGTTGTGGTTTGTTTCGTCTCCATACAAAACGATCCAAGGCCATCAGGAAAGCGGAGGTGCTCAAATCACTGACGAGCTCTAGATGAACTGCCTTCGTGCTCAGGCATACGAAGACACAAATGTAGCACTTCCGGGCCGCAGCTTTACGATGGGTAGGCTTGAGAAAAACGGGACCGCAGTAGTCAACTCCTGTGCAGACAAAGGCTTCATTTGCGGTCACTCGGGCAATCGGCAGCTGGCCAATCGGTTGTTGAATAGGATGCGGGTTTGCTCTACAGCACTCGTAACAACTCCGAATGGCACTTCGGACAGCCTTCCGCCCATTTAGAGGCCAGAATTCGTCACGGACGACAGAGAGGGTCATCATAATTCCACCATGAACAAGCTTGCGATGGTTATGCGTTAGAAGAAGTCGTGTGAACGGGTGAAATCCGGGAAGAAGGATCTGATGCTTCACATTGTAAGGGGTGTCAGCTAGTCGCAACCGGCCACCAACACGGATTACTCCTTCAGCGTCCAGAAACGGGTTCAATAAACGTAGAGATGATTTGTTCTTGATGTCATATCCTTTCTTCAGAAGTTGCAGATCTCCGGGGAAAGCTTCAGCCTGAACGAGTTTCACCAGAGATATTTTAGCCTTTTGTAACTCGGCGACGGAGAGAACGCTACCGGAAAAAGGTCGCGCGTTGTAACGGGAATTGTGGCAAAATCGAAGACAGTATCCAATTACGTTCAGGAGCGTTTGATAAGACGAAAATCTCGAAAATAACGGGTCGGGCACATGAATTTGGGTCGTTAGGATCACATTCTTTTTCCGCTCTAGATGCTCATCGATGAGATTGTCTTCCGAAAAACACTGTGACGGCCACATTGCCTTCTCTTCGCGTAGCCACGTTGGGCCATACTTCCACAGCTCACTGTTGACCAGATCTTTAGCTTTGACTCCACGTGAGACCATATCGGCGGGGTTTTCTTTCCCGGCAACATGACGCCAGTGTGAACCGACGGTAGTGATTTGAATTTCAGAAGTTCGATTCGCAACGAACGTCTGCCAAGACCGAGGAGTAGCTTTCAGCCAATGCAGGACAATGGTTGAATCGGTCCAAAAAAAACTTTCTTTGAACTTCACGTCAAGTGAACTGACGATCGTCTCGTATAAACGGGCAGCGAGTAGAGCAGCGCACAGTTCGAGGCGGGCGATGCTTATTATTGGCTTGAGTGGAATAACCTTCGATTTTGAAGCTAGAAGACTCACTTGCACATGTCCTTCAGCGGAAACAGAACGGGCGTATATGCAAGCGCCGTATGCAACTTTAAACGCATCCGCAAAACAATGCAACTCTGCCGAGCAATATCTAGAAGCAAATGCAAATCTTTCGATGCGGAAGTTGGAGAGGCACGGAAGTTCTTCGCAAAACTTATCCCAAGTGCCTCTGATGTATGGAGACACGTTGTCGTCCCAATCTAGATTCAATAGCCAGAGATTTTGCATGAGAATTTTTGCCTGAACGACGACGGGAGATATTATGCCGAGAGGATCATAAAGCTGAGCTATAGCGGAGAGATACGCTTGGTTGGGTGCTGATCCTTCACGGAAACAGCAACGTCGAAACGGAAAACATCTGCTTCAGGCTCCCATCGTATGCCAAGCGTCTTGATACTTTCTTCGGGGTCGAATTTCAAACTGGATTGAGTCCCGAGTTCTTCGGGAGATAAGCCAGCTAACACTGGAAGCGAATTGGAGCACCATTTACGCAGGCGGAATCCACCCTTTTGCAGCAGATCGGTCAGTTCGTGTCGGAGATGAATGGCTTCTTCAACGTTGTCTTCACCTCCTATAAGGTCGTCAACATAAACATTCTTCTTGATGGCGGTGCTTGCTTTCGGGAACGGGCAGCCCTCATCTTCAACGAGCTGCAGCAGAGTTCGGGTGGCGAGAAACGACGAAGGAGCGAGACCATAAGTTACCGTATTCAACTCATATGCTTGAATCGGTTCGGTAGAGTCAAAGCGCCACAATATTCTCTGAAGTGGACGGTCCGCTGGATGCATCGAGACTTGACGATACATTTTTTCAATATCTCCTACAAGCGCTATCGGGAACTTCCGGAACCGAAGAATTAGACGG
Organism: Aedes japonicus; assembly: GCA_034211315.2. NCBI lineage: Eukaryota > Metazoa > Arthropoda > Insecta > Diptera > Culicidae > Aedes > Aedes japonicus. The sequence continues at coordinate 68,329 of JASCZW010006731.1, forward strand.
AGGAGTTCGTCTTGTACCACGGGTCCAACAAGCAAAGAATCGTTGAGCGAGTGACCTGAGCTGGTCTTAGCCGAGCCATCGAAAACCACTCTGACCTTCGTTGTGGAGCTTGCCTCCTTGAGGACAGGATGGTGTGGCAGATAACAGGCTTTCGGATTGTCCTCATCGCTTTCCGATACAAGCGTCATATGGCCAAGTGAAATGTACTCTCGGAGAAAATCGTGGTACTGAGTCCGTATATTCTCGTCCTTCGAAAGTCGACATTCTAACGACTTCAAACGACGGATGGCGAACGGTTTCGATTCACCTATTTTAAGATCGTGTTCGGGGTGTTTTGGCATCTGGACGATATATCGACCAGTCGGGTCACGGGAAACTGTTTGTCGGTAATAGTCCTCGCATTTCTGCTCATCCACAGAGTACTGCAGACCATGTAGCTCTTCAATACGCCAAAAACGCTCTATCAACTCGTTCACGGAAGTAACTGTCGCCACATGACAGGTCACTGCGGGCCGATTTACCTTTTCAGCTTGGAATTTTCCGGCAACTATCCAGCCAAATACCGTCTCAACTAGCGTAGGGCCTTGACTTGGCAATCTGAAACGTCCATCTCGCAGAAACGAATAGAAATGAGCAGCGCCTATTATCATGTCCACCTTCCTGGACGTGTTAAAGTCGGGATCGGCGAGGGCGAATGTTTTAGGAATACTCCACTGAGTAGTAGAAAATGATGCAGACGGGATGTCGCTAGTAACTTTCCGAAGGACCAGAAACTCCAAAGTTTCGGCAAAGTCAGCTACACGGGAACGAATTTCAGCACGCACCTCGTACTTTGCGTTGGTTACAGTGCTATCGACTCCAACTATCGAAACGTTGACGACTTTTCGAGGAAGATGAAGTAGCTGGCACAAGCGTTCACTGATTGCATTGGGTTGGGATCCTGTATCCAACAGGGCACGGGCGATATGTTCTTGACCGTAGACATCGACGACAATCAGCACCACAGTCGTCAAGAGTACGGTGGCGTTGGATGACTTAACCGTAGACACGATTTCTGGTGGCGGAAGTGCTGCTACTGCTGTTACCACACGGGATGAGCTGGGCGAGTGTTGGTCAGAATTTGCTTCAAGAGCTACTTTTTCTACCTCAAACGGCCCAGGATGAATCATGGAGTGATGTCGTCTCGAGCAGTGTTTACAATTATACTTCGACCGACAGTTGCGGGCAAAATGATCACTGCGGAAACAATTGCTACAAAGCTTCTTGTCCGCTACTACCTTCATGCGGCCCTTGGCGTCCAGGTTATTGAAAACGGAGCAGTCGAAAATTGAGTGCCTCTGCTTCTCACAGGCAGGGCAGTTCGGGAACGATTTTGGGGGAGCTTCAGTGGCCGCGTTGGCACTTAGCCGTAGCGGATTGTACTTCTTCTGGGCGGGAGGATAATTAATTGTCTTTGAATTGGAATGCTGCGGACGATTGATCGATATGGTCTCCAGTATGCGTGCTCGTTTCTGTAGAAAAACGACCATATTGTCGTATGTTGGATGAGCTTCTGTGGCAATGGATTCCTCCCACGCAGTGAGCGATGCGTCATCCAACTTGTCTTCTAGGAGTTCGATGAGGATAGAGCTGAACTGGTTAACTGGTTCACCAAGTTGTTCGAGGACCTTCGTGTGGCGCTGAAATTCATCCACAATTTTGTGCAGGGACTCAACGTTATTGTTCGGGATTTTGGGATGCTTCAGGAGAGCTCGAATATGCTTCTTACGGAGTATGGCTCTGTTCGAATAGCGGTTTACCAACGTATCCCAAGCGACAGCGTAGTTATTCGCCGTAATAGTGATCGACTGAACTAAATTAGCTGCCTCGCCTTTCAAAGCCGCCCGGAGATAATGAAATTTTTGGACGTGGGATATCTCCGTCGACGAGTGGATCATCGACACGAACGTATCATGGAACGTCAACCAGTTGTTGAAATCTCCGTCGAACTCTGGCATGGAAATTGTCGGCAACTTCACATTGGCAAGAGGTGATGGGGCAGCAGGGGCAGCTGGTGGCACAGCATCAACTGCGTGAACAACCGGTGCAGGTAACTTTGATGCTAATCCTGCCTTGACTCGGAAATAAATCTCTTCGACCTGTCCACGCAACTCCAGGTTTTTGTGGATGAATGCATCACTGTCGTCCAATTCCTCGTATTCCTCTTGAACGATTTCGTATGCAGCCCACACCTTTTCCAGACGATCTAATCGATGGGATACTTCACCCTGTTGCTGTTCGGGATCGTAGTTGGTAAGAAATTGGTCTAGCCGTTTAAGCGCTTCGATGACGTTCTTTCGCTTCGCCTCTTTCGCCTTCATTCGCTTCTCATCCGGCATCTTCAGCGCGTTCAAACACGGTAGGGCTGAAACGGTCAAAAAGACCCAGGAAGTACCGCAAAACGGGGAAAGAGTGATTGGAAAGGTACTCACCTGGTACCTCCAATCTCAGGAGGCCTTGTATGCAATTAGAAATAGCAGGAATCAGCAGCAAATTCCAACGGACTCGTCAGAGAACTCTCACAGAGGAAAGGGTGAGGTTACGTCACGTAAATGCGTAGTCGGGAACGGGGAAAACCAGGGCCAATCCTGGTCACGGCACCAAATGATGGGGTATGGTTGACTCACCAGGCAAGCGAACGGGCGGGGGAAACTTTACGGGCAATCAACGCGCAAAAAAACTTTATAAAGGCGGCTGCTTTTCGGGAGCAAATAAAACAATAACGGACCGAATGCTTTCACTGTTCAATTTGTAATGCGGTATGAATAGGATGGTATACAAAACTTTGTGGCAGAAATTCAATAGAATGCTTCTATAGGTTTTTTACAATGCAGTGGAATACAATAATGAAAAGATGTGATCACTTTAGACGAGCATACCAAAAAATGCGTGTCACTTAGAACTGTCTGCATGAAGGATCTGGCTTAGCTGTTATAATTTAAATGACTTAGTTTTAATTCCAATCACTAGTATTTCATCAAGTATTCGTAGATTCTTATGTGGCTAGTGTAATAAGTGTGTGTGCAATTACGCAACGAAAATGTGTGAGGATATAGTGCAGTTAAAGAGAAAACTTGAAGTCTGGCTCGAGTATATTCCCTAGTACGGCTAGATCAATACGACGAATTTGTAATGCAATTGTAAGAAATTGTGTTAAAAATCTGACTGCTTATTTAAGTCTCCGAAACGTTTTTGTAGCTTTTAATTATATTCAAGACCCAATTTTTATCTGCCAGGATTATATATTCTTGATTACCGCGTCCATTTATTGGAGAAATTAATCATCTTTTTACGTTTGAAGATGGATGACTACAGAATATGATGAATATATGTACTATGGTGAGCATAGGTTCCGCTTCCCTATATTAACTCCAGTCAAGACATAGTTTATTAAACAGTCTTCCCTGTTCTAGAACTTATCTAAATCCGTCGGTATCTGTAGAGGGCTGTGTTATGGGCAATACACTCAACAGATGGCGGTAAATGGGATGTTTGTTAAAATATTTTCAATAAAGACACAGGTTGATTAAGCAATGCACACGGGTGTATTATTGCTCAAAAAAATGATCAAATTAATAACATTTTGGAACTACGAGATAGAAAACAAAGCATTTTTAGAAAGTAAGTCCATATGCCAACAGTTTTCTTTTATGCTTTTTTTTATAGAAAAATCGATTGATTTATTTTGATGGCCCTCTCTTTTCTTAAAAAAAATTAATGAACTAGCTTTTTCCTGATGTTTAAACAGGAGCATTGTACAGCTTATTTATCGATTTGGCGGATGCATCTTTTGATTCTATGAATCAGTTCAGCGCCAACATTAGATTAGGGTGAATCTGCTTTTGTAAGCAATGGCTTTCGCAGTCATTTTCGCTAAACTTGAACAAAAGGTCACAAATTCAAATTAAGCAACAACAAAAGGTCACAAATACAAATTAAGCACTCTTTACGGAAGAGGCGCTTTATCTCTATCCGCTGATATATTCAAATTAAAGGAATTGTATTCAACTTCCGATAAATTAGCAGACAAAGTGTTTGTTTACAAAAGCAGATTCGCTATAATCAAATGTTGGCGCTGAGTTGTTTACCGTCTTTGGCACTCCAGTTGTATTTGTACACAAAGAAAACAAATATCCAAACAAATCTTCAACCGGTCGACACCCATATTTGTTGTTGGTACATACGGGAAGTTTTAGCTCTCCAAGAAGGCTTGTGTTTCTCTCGCATATTGCGACTGCGCTTTATCCGGCCAAAACACGTAATTTTTATCTGCATGATATGCTTGAAAAAATGGAATCCATATTTTCTTCAAACATTGATTTTGGTACACTTCTTGGTGAATAGCCAAATCACTGAGCTTGAACGATGGCTTGGAAATTCCTTCCGCTCAAACTTATGTGTATAGTTCACGTTCCGAGATGTAGTAGAAATGTTATCAGAATAATATCGATCGTTTCCTGGGATGTGGGTTTTTGAAAGAGATTTCATCATCAAAAACGAAACATTTAATTTAGTTCGGTAGTTGGAATTAAATGGAATTAATAATCTTTGTTCTCATTTTCTAGTTAATTTTAACAATTTTTAAAAACTATTGATCAGCATTCTGACATTAAGTGTTAACACAAAATGCGTCTGATTCAGAGCGCGAAAAAATTGACCCCCGTCGTGAACGATGAGTAAAAAAAATATTCAGTAGGTACAATTTTCGCTTTCTTCATTTCGTTCTATCAGTCACGCAATATATTCGTGTTTACTATTTTGTTATGCTCAGTCATTCCGTTGTCCTCGTGTTCCACACAACTCATTCACATCACAGCAAAGTACACGGCTATTCAAGCCTCAAGAGATTTTGGTTGCTTGTCTGAATGTTCTTGTAACCAGTCATTCATTTTCGCGTTCGTGAGTGATTTTTTTTGCAACAGGATTTCAAGTATTCCCGAACATGGCTGAAGGCAAAGGAAGCCAAAAGGCCAAATGGCCGAGATCGCTACAGAGTTTGTGGGGTATTTGTACGTGAAAAGGCATTTGCAGGATCGATTCGAGAAGTTTTGGTTTTTTCCACTTCATTGATTCTCCAAATGAATGACTGTTCTTTCGTCTTCACGGTAGAACGTTGAAATTGAATGAGTTGTTTGCACTTACGTACATTCACTGCTTTCTGGAACGAATGAATGATCAAAGTAAAGCAACACAAAACAATTTGACTCATCTTGCACAAGAGATTCATGAAGGCAAATTTGTTTTTACTTCATGTTCGCTAGGAACAGTGCGTGATGACTAATATTTTGACTCAGTCAGGGTGCAATTTGAGAATTGAATATGATATTTTTAAGCTCTGGTCTGATTGTCTTATGAGAAATTATCTACTTCTGACAAATTTCATGATTGTATTATTGTAATAAGTTTTGTGATGAACCAGTTCCAAAGAACCAGGGTAGGCTTTTGAGTGCAATGCATATGAATCTACGTTGAACACGTTCAATTCTGAGGTCACATGACAATAGGGTATTATAGGGGTATGTGGGTTATTACACTGTTCGATAGTTAATATAATAATATGAAGCCATTTAATTTATTTTTTAATTTTGACAAGCGAAACTATTAAAAAAAAAAAAAACAATTTGAAAACATAATGATCGCAAGACAATACCATCCTATTTCAGCATGAAACATGCTACAAAAAACAGACTACCTAAACCAACGAACCAACCATTGATTTCTAGCATACAAAAATTGACATATATGTCATAATGGGAGCCCCTGTAACTGAAAATTAAGTGCTGTCACTTTGCATAAATGTCATTTTGTAAAACTGCATGTCGGTTTGTAAAAATAAAAATGATTAGTATTTTCTTGTTTAAAAATCGAGAAAAAATAGGTGAGATGCATAAAAAATATTTTGGTGTTAGGAAGAACGTCCATCATCGATACAGTTGGAAAAAAACATGTTTTTTTTTTTTTAATTAAAACCCCCTATTGATAACGAGTACAAATCACCGCAGCATTTTCAAGAACCGGTCGAACAAGTGCATAGTAGACCGCTTTGAGGCAGTGAGGATCGGTGAAATCACGGGAGATTTCAGTGATGAATCCCAATTGTCGTGAAGCTTTCTCGATGATCGTGCTGATGTGCTGATTAAAGAAACTCCTGACGCCGGTAGCAGTCCTCAATAGACCTCATCATCAGGTAGATATTCAAGTCGTCTGCGTATATGAGTGCGTAGTTTGATCCTACCAATAAAGCAACATCGTTGAAGAACAACGCAAATAGCAAGGGCTCCAGCTTACTGCCTTGTGGTACGCCTGAATTACGTACTGGAATCAGCTGAATCAAGCTTAACGCTCAGAACACAGCCCGTCAAGTAGCTCTCCAGCCATACCACAAGTCGTTCTAATGCACCTAAACGGGATAGTTTGCATAGAAATATTCTGTGAACAATGACGTCAAAAGCGGCCTTCAAGTCCGTATATACAGCATCCACTTGATTTTTAGCTTCAATCTGCGTAATACAGGTAGTAGTGAAGTCCAAAAGGTTGGTCGTTACAGAATGGCCTGGCATAAATCCATGTTGATTGTTCGAAATGTATTGTTTTATACATCCAACAATGGCTTCGATCCTGCAGATAGACTGGTTATAAAGCCCTATTCAAAGTAAATTTCTTCGCATTCAAGTTATCATAACTCAAGAACAAAACAACACACACGGTTGATCAAATCGTCAAACAAATGGGTATTTACTCGATATATAACAACTTGATACATTTCACCGTTCCGAACAAGCTGTCGCACTTTACTTGTGATCGATGCCATCATGATCTGCACAGTCGCTGGTGACACTGTACCGGCGAACTCATTCCATTTTAAACGCATTGGTTGTGCAGTTGTCATTTCTCCACTGCATCCTCCAAGTTTTTTGCTTGACAATTGCCCAATATATTTTGATCGGTCTGAACTCATGGCAATTCGGAGGATTAATCTCTTTGGCGATCAAATTAACATTGTTTGCAGCATACCCTTCTAGTACCTTCTTGGAGTAGTGGCAGCCGGCTAGATCCGGCCAAAACATAACGTTGGTCTTCATTGTTGCCGGATAAAGGGTAAAATCCGCTTTTTCAGACACTCTTTAATGAAAACCTTCGACGTCATCACATTCGACGACATGTGATGAAAATCTTGGTTTTAAGGTCACAACTGCAGATTCCTTGCCAAATCATTAGTTTCCGAGCAAACTTTTCAGAGAGGAGTCGCTCAAGAAGCAGCACAGCGACAAAAGGTAACAGCCGGTGCCCCATCAGGCCCGGGCAAATACGAGCTTTTCAGTTTCCTAGAGGCAGCAATGGTCATGTCCAAAGTGATGGAAAAGGTGTCCAGGTCACATACATCAGCAGGTAAATTAGAAGCTGCCAGTTCAGCTTCTTGTTGAGAGGTGAGGACAGCGGAGAACATAGACATGAAATGCTTGGCAAACAGTTCGCATGGTTCTTGAGCTGAGGATGATTTCTTCGCAACCCAAATTGTAACATGTGATTTATACAGACTAGCATTCACTAGACGGAATGCGTCACGTGCAAGTTTAAAAGCCTGTTGATTAGTGAAGGAACGTTGCTTCCGAAGTAACCTCTGTTTAGCGTTTCGCTCACGTTTCAACCTACGCAGTTCTGGGTTGCTCCATGGTGGCTTAACGTGTGACCGAATCTTAGGGAGAATTTCGTTGAGCCATCTGCACAAGATGTCACAGAAGCGCTCTGCCTTATCGTTATACCTCTGCATTTCTGTCCAGTCCATATTGGACAGGTATTCAGTTAGTGAATCAAAATCACGGTCGACAGTCGACGGTAATTCAAAGGTCTTGCTTCAAATCGTGTAGGAACAGTAACTTACATGCGAGGAATAGGCACGGAAATATCAGCTGCTGATACGTTGATGACATTCTCAGAAGGAAAGTACACCAGGTTAAGCACTCTATCAAAATAGTTTGATGAAAATTTTGATTAGCTTGAGACATATTTAGATAGTCCAAACAGTCCACCAGGTTAGCAGCTACGGTAGGCAGTGGAGAAGAGTTGTCATAGCGAAGCCCATCATCTTCTCTCTGTGCATCAATGGTTGATACATCCTGGCTACGGTCAGGTGGAATGTAGACAGCCAGTAACAACAGTTTTTGGCCTTTAATAGTACATGAAAAGCATAGTTGCTCCCAATTTTATCCTTTCGTCAATTCAATCGTCGAGCTAGGGTACTTTTGGACAACAGCAACGAGAACACCCCCTAAAAAAGTCTAATTGCTATTCTTTTCACTTCAGTCACTACGGTACCAAAAACCTGGAGAGAGTCGATGAAGTCAGCTACCCGAACAGGACCGAATAACTCGATAACTGGCCTTAGTATTTAGGAGCTCAGATTAAGAGGTAAAATACCTGAGGATAATACCATAAAATTGTTCCCACAATGTTCTGTGAATACCAAATTGAGGTAAGACAATACCAGAAGAGTACCTCTCAGGTATTCCCATGTATCCAAAATAACAAGTTTTGTTATTCGAGAGATATTTTGCTTACAATTCTTAGGTATTTTGCTTAGGTATTTTACCTCTTAATCTGAGCTCTCTAATAGCGAGGCCAATTATCAAGATCAAAATTAGGTATTAATATGTTGTTGTCTCCTGCCCGGGTAGACCCGGTTTAGTGAAGATGATGACATCATAATTGCATTCGTTGGTGGCGAGAAACAGTTCATCAATTTTTGTGCTTACCCACGTACATTCTGGTAAAAGATCCGGAATTCATCGACCTCAAAATAATTTGTCCGATTCCGAGCGGCGAACGAAGAACTTGAAGCGGTTGAATTGTTCGGAGAGAAAGAGTACTTGCCATTAACGGTAGGTTGGAAGACATTGTAACCACATCCGCACACAGGGCCGGGACGACTGACGACCGCTGGCAGGAATGACTCGATTGAGGCGGGATGTTCCAGGGCTTTCATGGTGCCAACTTCATTGTGTCGCAGTGATCGGCGGTCAAACGAAGATTGCTGAGGTAAATTTGACGGGAAATTGCGGTGACGCTTGACTGTGCTGGAAAGCTCATGGGATCCCACTATGCTAAACGAAATAACCTTTAAAGTAGGTTGGAAAGTTTGACCATATGACGAGTTTGTGCTGAGCGAGCGAGCAGATATGCTGGAAGCATGCGCACTCGAGGATCTACGAGGAAAAAAAATTAATTTAAAATTATTATCCAATACTTGGGATATAATATCTTGGCAACAATCATATCATTTCATATCATAACATAAGATAATAATATTACGAACTACAATAATACGATAATAAAATATATATCCGTAACTTAGTTGGTCACCCACTCATTGAAAGACTTCAGCTGTTGCAGCTTCTGTAGAAATACGATCTAGTAAGATTAGTATTTCTATTTACAATAATAGTTAGCGAACCTAATTAACGGATGAACAACATGTAAAGCTTGTTCGCGACAAAATCTGGACACCCTAAATACGTATATCTCTGGAAATACTTCATCAACGCGTGAAATATTTCGCAGACTAATGAACATTATGTATGTTCATTGTGTAAAATAAATTTTTGGTGAAACTAAAATCTTTTAGATCGAAGATGGCGTCGAAAGAAAAGCAAGTGCAGAAAGCAATTGTGTGCGGTCGCAATGAAAATTCGGATCTGTCAGTATGAAAACTTGCAAAAATGCTTCCATAACGTTCTTACATCTTTCGATACACTTTTGACAATAGCCAGGTAGGCTGGGAGCGCAACAAAAACGCATCTTAGGAATCACCAGAAGGACGCGAAGGTGAAGCAAATATTGAAGAACAGACCAGATCTTTCGGCACGTACTGTGGCTAGAAAAATAAAACTGTCCCCAACATTCGTGCATACTTCCAAGCACCGGCATGGTATGAAGTCGTTCAAGGTAAAATCTGTACCGAACCGTAATGATAATCAGAATGTGACGGCTAAACCCGGGCTCACAAGTTGTATCGCGAATATTTGACGAAGTTTTTGTCAGCGATAATGGACGATGAAACTTATGTGCTGGAAGACTTTAAGCAGCTTCCCGGAATTTCAGGCCAAGTTTCCCAAAAATATTTGGTTTGGCTGGTCACTACGCCAAAGATGTTTTGAAATGGTATAAAGCGAATGGAGTCCATATTGTACCGATAGAGGTGAATCCACCTAGCTGCCCGGAGTTTCGACCTATCGAGCGGTATTGGGCTCTCGGGAAGAGAGCTCTCTCAATATAAACAACAAGCTACAATTATAGAAAAATTTCGAAAGTCTTGGACAAAAGCAGCTAAATTGGTTGCAAAGAAGTCTGCACAGACCCTTATTGCTGGAGTAACTCAAAAGTTCGTGGTTTTTCATGCAGCCTGATTAAGTAACTGTAATTAGTTTCAAGATGACCAATAATGCACAAGTAATTGAATAAAAAATGTATCTTGGGTTGAAATAACATCAAATTTGTTTTATTCCAAATTTAATCTGTCCAGATTTTGTCGTGAACAAACCTTACTACCACTATGGAACTGAATCTTAGCTTCGGGTTTTGACTAAGAATCCCTACACTGAGAAAAAAGATTGGTAAAGACAAACATATTCTAGTTTCATTCAACCGGAGTTTTACGTTGAATTGGGCACAAACATCATTTTAGTTTGATATGACTTCCTACGGTGGTTAATACAAACTAAAATTTTGATTTATTGTTTCTGGAATAAAGCAGTTAAGTTCAACTGACATCCGTTTGAATTTACTATTATGTTGGTTGTTTCATTATGACAGCTACGAAAACAAACAGATTTGTTAGTTGGTTCTACCAACGCTTATGGTTGTTTCAAACAAATTGAGTATGATTTGAACTGAATTGCTGTTTGAAACAAACGAACGAAATCGGTTGAAACAACAAATATTTCCTTTTACTATCACCTACATTTCTTTTGTGATAATTGCAATAATATTTATCTGAATGAAATACTAACAAACATTAGAAAAGCGCACATTTACATATTCAGACCACTCAGTCTAAAATAAATCTTCATATGTTAATGCGAGTCTTTCTACCATTTTCAGGTTATTTTAAGTAAAATAATAAATTTTCACCTACGATGAAAACGTACGCGAATATAGCATGTAGCGGGACCGGACGCAAAAAGAAGTAATCCAAAATAAAATAGTTTGTTTCAAACTAAACTTTTTGTTTTTTTTTCTCCAAATAATATTTCAGTTTGATTTAACCGCCGCTTTGGTTGAATGTATGTATGTATGTATGGTAGCCACCATCCTCTCTAGCCCTTGGCTTGGATGCAGCTCCACTTAATAGGAAGATCAAATTGGGCCACCGATCTGAATTCGCACTATCGCTGTATGAAGGGCCAAAAACGGAGGGTGGACCCGTAAGCAGAGAACACTTACACGAAATCCACGGGAAATTAAGAATCTCCTTCCAACGATATGATCCAACAAATCGAATAACACAATTCGCAATACTCATTAAGCTTTCTACAGGATGGCTTGTTAAGAAGGGCGCGTCACTCTCCCTGAAACTGTTGGAGTAGAATTCGCAGCACCACACTCGAATCGGTAGGATGAGAAATGATACTGTTTGTTCCCTCCTAGACTCAGGCAGTCAATCAAACCATCGTCCAGTTTCAGCTTGAATGATACCCTGGTGCTCCCTCCCAACCCATTATTTATTATATTTATATAAATATAGATGTAATGTAATAATAATATGTTATATGAATATATAGTAGTGCAAAAAATTATATAAGGATATTTAGTTAAAATATGTAATAGTTGGAGTTCACGAACCCTATGATAACCATGTTAAAATAAATTAATTAACCTGCTGAAATAATAATATTAAGGCAATAATAATAATATGCAGCTTCGTACCACTTTGTATCACTGATAGGTGACTGTATCTCTGGAATGTGAAGGTCATCTTATTTATTCATTGAGGTATAAATATCAATAAAAGCATTCAATTGTATATAAAACCATAATATTATATTATTACGTACTTAATCATGACATATAGATATATAACCTTCTGGAATGAAGAGCATTTATTAATTTTGATTATTATTTGATATAATGTAATAAAATAATTATACCGGCCGGATCATGAAACTGAAGCAATTAAAATTTTATTAATTATTTTATTACTTCTTCCATAATATTATATTTATGATATGCAATTAATAATGATGAACAGCTCCTCTGAACCGCTCAAATAGTAGTTGATGATCGTGTACTGAAATGTTAAGGTCATATTACGCCATTTAATGGAAAATATAATGAAGGAATTAAAGGTTGGGTGGTCGAGAGAGTCGTCAACATTTCTATTAATGAAAATATGCTAGAGCTTGTAAAAAACATGCATCATATAATAACACATACTAGTATCTACGCATCTATATATACATCCATTGCTACTTTCGAGAAGGCAACTCCGACGGTGCTAGATACTAGCTGAAAATTGATCCCATTCTTACTGCTGCTTCTACCAGAAGATGATCATCCTATAACCGCAAGACCTGCTCTCCTAAACTGTATGGTACCTGAGAGAAATTTACCTTTCTGGCGTAATAAATGTAGATCATATTGAAACTAAATAAAACATAAAACATTTAAATATACATGAATCAATAAAAATATGTATGTATTCTTGAAATATGGATAATAAAATACAAACATATTCAGCAGAATTGAGCATTTATTAATTTTAATAAAATCCAATGATCTAAATTCAGTGGCGTCTCGTCCATATGTGCACCTCGTGCACTGCACAGTCTAAAATTGTATATTTCATGTATTATCAAATTCATCAATTTAATACTCCGTTAATACTCGCAGACTGGGCATTTCAAATGGTGCACCAGATCCTGTATATACCACACGTGGATCGTTTGTAGATGTTTTTTTTTTTTTTCTATAACTTGATTGCCGATGAGTTAGTGTCTGTTTTGTGCACTTTGTGGTCTGCACAGAGTAGTTTTACTCACTGGCTAGTTGCAATTTTATTTTGTTGTTTCGGGACATTGACAAGGTACTTTTTGTGGCATATCACAAGAGTCTAGGCAAAGGAGGAACTATGGAGCAAGATATTGTTGTCAAAATTGACCTCCGGGTTCGAAAGAAAGTGCAAAACCGGTTAATTTTCTCACGAGACGCCACTGTCTAAATTAATATAAAAACATCTTAAGATACAATTCAATAAAATATCTGTAATATCTGGAATCCACTTTCTTGTAACCTTGAAGTAATGAAATTTAATTATTTTTATTTATTGTTTTCATGCACAATTTGCATGCAAATGCAAATGCAAATGCAAAGGAGATTGGGCAAAAGTGGGCCTGGAATGTACAGCAATGAATGATACCTCATTTGAAAGGTCTCATTGAGACAAGAAAAAAATTGTATGGGGCCAAAATTATGTACCGAGGGGGAAAAAAGTTATTGCGTATATTAAATACGAATTTAAGGTGTTTTTGTTGTATTCAATCGTTACGAGCTTAGCGAATCGACATTCGGAAATCGGTTGCGGCCCGCGCGTGTGTGTGTGTGTGTGTGTGTGTGTGTGTGTGTGTGTGTGTGTGCGTGTGTGTGTGGGTGCGCGTGTGTGTGCGTGTGTGTGTGTTTGTGTGTGTGTAAGAGTGAGTGAGTGTGCGGCTGTTTATTTCTGTTATTATGTTATCATACATTCAACAAACTGTTTCATACTAAAACTAGACACCAACCTCTTTGCACGTCTATCCTTTGTGGGACAGGAATAATGCGTATATAGGGTGGGGAACGGCTTAAGCACCCCAAGAGCCTATTTCAAGCACGGGGTAAACGATAACATATAACGCCCTTTTTTTGCAGTATGGTGCTCCAGCTCTATATAGGTTAACGTTTACCCGTGCTTGGAATAGGGTCTTGGGTGCTTAAGCCGTTCCCAACCCTATTCAACTTGTTGTTGATTGATCCTTTGTTGATTGATTGTTAACTTCATTTTATTTGCCGGAATTCGTTAGTCTCATCATTATATCTATATTTTGTGCTGTTGTTTTTCAGTTTTCATGTAAGTTATGTAGTCCATGCGTACGAAATATTTTTTATGTCAGTCTATTCGTTGCTCTTGCAATACAGAAAACATGTTCTGCCTATTATGCAACTGTTCGGCACTTCGAAGGAGAAGGCATGTGATAACTAGAGATTTCTCCGAATTACACCCTCGTGCTGCCGTTTTCATTACTAATGCAGTCACACCAAATGAGGTAAGATCAGAAGAAGAGTCGTTTTTATTTTGCAAATGGCTCGCACTAATCTCAAATTGATTTGTACAGAGAATCATTTGACCACCACGTGACTTTTCTCACTTCACCAAGTAACAAAAGACACTTCGACTATCGGAGATTAAGTCCATATGTTGTATTGTTGAACCTTTTATTCATAGATTGTTTTTAAAACGAGGAATATCTGTGTCATGCTTGCTGGGTGAGAGCCAACCGAAATTCTTATGCTGAAAATGTACATGCTGGCAACGTGGGATTCTTAGAAAATGTTTGGAATGAAAAACTGAATTTTTTGACCAACGATGAGATCTGATGAATGTTATTCATTCAATGTTTGAGTGAGTTTCCAGTAATTATCAAAATCATCAATCCCGGTAGCGAACCAGCCTAAGATTTGAAGCCTATGCATACTAATAATAACAAAACAAGAACTTTAGAAAATCAGAGTTTTATTTGCATTCTACTTCGCGATTGTTTGAAGAATACATATGTTATAGACGTTCATTAAACTAGATGGACGTAAGTTTGGAATACAGAAATGTCAACCGCAAACACAATCTGGGCTGTGCCAGGACACACAAACACAAACACACACACACACACACCCCCCACACACACATACACAAACACACAAACACACAGCGCGTGCATCCCGTTTTTGAATGTCGATTCGTTAATTATTTAATAGTAGGAAACAACAAAAAACACCTTATTTCCGTATCTTATACATGGAATAACTTTTTCCCCACGCTATATTATTTTGGCACCATACCAACTTTTTCTTGTCTCACTGAGACCTTTCAAATGAGATATCATTCATTGATGTACATTCCAGGCCCACTCTCCATACATTTTTGCCCAATCTCCTTTAGATCATGATTGCATATTATTATAATCATATTATTATAATAATATGCAATCATGATCCAAATTTACATTTGCATCTTGAAAAATAATATTATAGAAAAAAAAGCAACGATGATACACATACAATGATAATACAACATTCAATATACAACTGTAGAGATTTGAAATAGTAAACATGTATGTACAAAATACATCGAGACATCCATTGGTTTCTATGAAAAGAAAAAGTCAGGTAGGCCCTAATATCTCAAATGTCCTGGAAAAGCTGAAAGACAGGTTAAATCATCACCATTATCATAGATAATATCATATCATTTAATATCTCAACATAAAATAAGAATCTGACGTTATAATGTCAAATAAAAATACGAGCAAGCCAAAGTAAGCTATAGTAGAATATATATCCGTAACTTAGCTGGTCATCCAGAAAAGACTTCGCGCTGTTGCAGCTTCGATAAAATTAATATCTATTAAAAATTTGTTTTCACAGTTATAGTCATATAACATAATAAGTGTAAGTATAATATATATCTGTTATCCACTGGTTTGTAACTGAAAAAAACAAAAGATTAGATATGTTTTTAATATCCTAATAGTCTTGGAAAAGCTGAAAACAGCAAACTATTATGAGAAATAAATTTTACATAAGCATGAATAATGACCAAAAAACGTAGATTAAGTAGAACCAGACAAAAAAAAAAGTCCGATAACTCTTATTGGTCTGGATCTATAAATGATAATGGGAAACAGAAAGCAATGATTATAAATTATATAGTTTTTGGTGAATAAGGAAATGCTTTTTGAGTATAATTTGTCGTGTATAATGCTTCCTACATTTTTTTTTCAGTGAAAATGGCATAGAATATAGATAAAATAGCGAAGGGTTGTTATAGTATAAAAATGATAATACCAATTTTAATTGTATTCACATATCTGACAGGTGTGATCCTGCTGCAGTTGTAGACGGGCCCGCTCGCGCACTACTAACCTGTAGATAAATTATCACAACCACCGAAAAAACAAAATA